>JAHPZR010044886.1:25000-50000 GCA_019787425.1 Platygyra sinensis | reverse complement strand
TTTGTAGTTAAGTTGTCAGTAGTTTCTCAGTTATTTTATTAGTAATTTTTTGGTGATCATTTAAGCCAAGGATTCATGAAAAAGTACTACTGGTGATTACAAATTGGTGGTTACTTGCTATTGTATACTTCACTGCGACCACAACATAAGCAGATTTTCTTTTGTATAGATAATCAGCAGTGTAATATCTTACTGTAGACTTCTCTTGCTGTTCTTTTCTTAGTTGGCACACTTTCACATCTTCCCTCACTGCACCATGCACTAATCTAAGAACAAAATACCATTACACAGTGTAGTCCTGGAACTCATTAAGATGCTATGAATTTAGCATACAACCATCATATATTGACATGAATACAAAACTCTTGATATACATTTCTTTCTACTTATGAATGCTTGTGAATGGTCTTAATCCAGCCTGGGCAGTACCTCGCCTGGGACTTTGTCCCGTTGCACTTGCCCCTTTTGGGTCTTGCCTTTTTTATTTATGTTTTTTTTATTTATGTGGTGTACCCAATAAAGCTGTTAAAAAAATAAAGCTTATAGAGCTGGCTATCAAACTGTATCAACAATTTTAAAATACAATGACTTGTTGAGTTTACCACTGAACTATTTGTAACTAAATTTATGATTATCACACAAAGAAGTCAGGGCAACGTAAGATTTTCCACTCTTCCCACCCACTGACAGTTAACAAGTTCTTCCTGTATTCATTCCAGGGTTGACATTAACTTACCGTGATATTGTATTCTGTGTTGGGTTTAAGGGACTTGACAGTACAGCTCTTTTCTACGCCATTGTAAAATACCTGTGACAAAATCAAGTTACTTGTACTGAATTAACACTGAATAGTAACTTACATTATTGTTATTTAGGCATAAAACTGCAAACAGCAGAACACCAAGAGCTATTTAATTCTGATTTAAATTAAAACAACTGATTTCCTCATAAGATAACATACCATATCGTTAACTCTGACTTCATAGCTGTTTATTCTTCCAAGTGGTTTAGGAGGACTCTCCCATGTTACCATCAGCTCATGACGTCCCAGCACCTGAACAACTGGTTTAGGTGGAGCATGCGAGGCTAAAAATGAGACAGTGTATTTTCACTACAAAAGATACGCCCCAACAATACAGCTTGATTTTGTTGAACAAAACCTTGACAGAGGATGGGAATCCATTAAAAATTAACAGAGCCTGAAACTGTCCACGAGTTATAGCTGTTCTTGTTTATTTTCAGTGTTTTCCTACCCGAGGAATCCATTATTTTGAGGTTTTCTTTATGTTATAATACATTAAAGAATGACTTGAACTATTGTGACATTGATGCTTTAAAAAACTGTGCTTGCTCAAAACAATATGATCAACATCAACAAAATGGCACATCATCACTTTTGTTAAAAGTAACATGTGAAGTATTTTTAACACTTTCTCACCAACCTAGGTCATCAGTAGCTGTTGTAATAATGGCTGCTTCTCCTCGTCCCATACTTGTCAGGGCAAAGACCTATAAAGAGGGAATACAAAATCTTATTATTAATAGAGTCTTGATCTCATAGTAAAGTGGCTGGGTCAGGCTCTACAGATTATCACTCAGCACTTCCTACCTTGTATAGTTGCTTTCCAGAATGGTCACCCAAATGGCAACATTGTTGTTGTTGTTTTTTTGCATTGCTAAAGAAATCATGACAATACAATACAAAATTCACAATGTTCTAATTAACAGGGACCACAGAGACCATTTTAAAGTGGTAGGGCTAAGAGATTTGGCCAACACAAACAAACGTTAAGGTCAGTATTTCGCCATTTATCTTGCATTTCTGCCCCATCAGGAGCCCTAGAAAATAAATCCTAGCAATAAAAGTGGTAGGGCTTTAATTAGCTCTACCAGCCCCTCCCCCTCTACAGTCCCTGATTATGCTTACTTGCATTACTTATCATTGCCTGAAGTACGTTACAAAATGAACCTTGGTTACTTTCTGTGAACACTACATTGTTGGGTAATTGTGAAGAAGAGCTCCCCAAATAACCTGTCGGCCGACTGTCGGTCAACTGTCGGCCGACAGTCGGCCGACTGTTGGTCGCTTGTCGGCCAACAGGTTTTGCCCGAAATATAGGCTACCTGTCGGCCGACAGTCGGCCGACAGTTGGTAATGTGTCGGTAACCTGTCAGTAACCTGTCGGTAACCTGTCGGTAACCTGTCGGTAACCTGTTGGTAGCTTGTCGGTAAAACGTTAACACAAACCTGATTGTTTTCTCTCGGTTTTCGCGTGATACAACATCCAAAATGTGTAATACATTCACAGGAATAGCCTTTTCTTCTTACTTTTGGTAATTGCCGCGTAAGGCTAGCGCCACGGAAGCCAAAACTAACCAGAGAATTTACGCAACTGCAGCTTCAACATTTCTTTCCACCATGTTGGAAAGGTAAACTATGCCTCAGTCCCTCTCGAATTTTTACGTAGTTTTTTACTTGGTTTTTCACAGATTGAGTTGGATCAAATTCCATTTACTTTTGTCAGGGCTCGAGACTAACGGTAGCCAACTAGCCACAGACTAGTCGCAGTTGTTCGAAGATTTAAATGATGCCTATGTTTCCTACTTGTAAATAAAGTTATTTTGTTTTCGAGGAAGAGCCGGGAAAGAAAGAGAAGAAAAGAAAGAAGAGAAGAGAAATGTATTTATTACTCAGTTTAAATTTTATTGTTGGCCATTGACTTTCATAGATTTGGTGGCTCCTGAAGGAGCCGTTTTTTGAGAGGTGAAATATAGAAGATACTTCACTCATAAAATCGTGCCTCGAACTTCGTTGGCAACAGCTGCCCCTCTCTCCTCATGTTGCTCATCACCGGGATGTAGCGCCGAAGTCTTTTGCAACAGACAACCTCCAGATCTCGCACCGATGTCACCCCTTGGTCGCGGAGGATGAGGTCCAGTTCCCTCGAGTCGACCTTTTTTAGTTCTGCTATTCCCACGAAGTCTCGTAGTGTGCTCCGAGGACAGCCGGCAAGACGGAAGGCCCAGGCCATGCTGCATCTGTTCTCTTTCATCGTCTGGAGAACCTGGTCGTATCATTCGTGTATGTTGGCCAGGCTGTGGGTGCTGACGCGAATGTATGCCGTCTGCTGGTGTTGCTGTTGTGATACGGGCGGGTCTTCTGGGTCTTCTTGCGGCGCGGGTTGGTCTCTGCGTCGCACCTCCGCTCGGAGTTCTGCGATGACCTTCTTTGCGTTTAAGAGGCGCCTCTCGAGGTTTTTAATGACCTCGTCCTTGTTCCGCACAATGTTGGCTAGTTCTTCAGCCTCTTTCTCGCGTTCCTCTAACAACACCGTCAGCTCCTGGTTCTGTTCCTGCTGGTTCTGGAAGGCTTGACCCACTCTTTTGTAGTCCTTTTGCAGTGACTCGTACTTTTTCTTTAGGTCGTTGTGCGACGTATCTGCAGGCTGTTGACTGGAGGCTGTTGACTTTGAGGTTTTTTTTCACACCTATTCTCACAGTGAAAAATAGAGTGGTCGCCGCCGCACACTGTGCACTTTTTACCACAATCTTTCTTTTTTTCTTAACCTGTTGGTTAGCTGTCGGTAGACTGTCGGTAACCTGTCGGTCAACTGACGGCCGACAGTTGACCGACAGTCGGCCGACAGGTTTTTTGGGGAGCTCTTCTTCACAATTACCCATTGTTGCAGATAGGCTAGGGCTTGATCACATGTATACGGTACAGTGATTCTAATCAACAACAGACTGGTCAATTTTTTGTGTTGCAATATTTTGGTGAATTTAATGGGAAATATGTCAAATAGGACTCCTCTGCTCCCTGTAGTTTGAACAGTGATTGAGCCAACTCAAGTAATACAAAGAACTGATGAAAAGATAACAATCCAATTAATATACACCAAGGACAGGACTGGTTATTAAACAATTACACATAATTTTTTGGCCCTACCTTAGAGATGTTCAGAGGTGAAACAACTTCAATAAAATGGCGAGGTTTTCAATTTTAAATATATTTACACACACTTGCCTCCTTATCACACATTTCAGTTAAATACTATATATGCCCATTCACCTGTTGCCAGATAACAGAGTTCAAACTGACCTGGAATGTATATTCAGTGTCTGGAGGTAAACCTGATAGAATGAAGTGGTTTTCATTGATTTCCAGGCTGGTTGTCCTACCTGCGGTGTTAATGCACATCAGCTAAGTTCACAAGTCATGAAATTTTCTGTCATATTATTAGGCTGAAAACAATTTTACATTACTTGACAAAAGACAGAAACAGTGTTACTTTTTGTTGCTGAATTGTATTTGAACAGATTTAATTAATTTATAA
Organism: Platygyra sinensis; assembly: GCA_019787425.1. Taxonomy (NCBI): domain Eukaryota; kingdom Metazoa; phylum Cnidaria; class Anthozoa; order Scleractinia; family Merulinidae; genus Platygyra; species Platygyra sinensis. The sequence goes on along the minus strand of JAHPZR010044886.1, from coordinate 45,666 downwards.
TTTAAAGTGCCACTATGACGAAAATCGCATCTTTTCTATCAAAGTCATTTTAAAGCATAAAAAAGTAGCCTGCATGAAAAGAAAAATGCTGTTTATTATTTTCAAATATATCTTTTTGCAAACAGTAAACGGCGTTTTCTTCCTTTTATAGAATTCTTTGTGAACCACCTAAAAAATCAAGAGGTAAAAATTTGATCATAGTGGCACTTTACAGCACTGATTATATTACTGTGAACACCTAAAATATGTCTGGAACGTTTATTGTGTTGTAACCAATCACATGCAAGATCTTCACACCTCAGAAACCACAGGCAAACGAAAATAATTTGTTCCGTGGCCGATAGGAAACCATTCGTTGCTTGTGGTTTCTGTGGTGTGAAGATCTCGCATGCGATTGGTTACAACACAATAAACATTCCAGACATATTTTAGGTGTTCACCGTAATATAATCAGCGCTGTAATTTATAATACCATACAGATGAGTATGTTTCATGGACCCTTGATGTTACAAGTGAACTGGCCTGTAGTTGATACAATTACCCATAAAGTAACAAGTTTGTTACAGGTGTGAAGATCAAGGCTACAGGTGACAGCCCTGCATATGGCGGCAATACAGATTGGAAGAAGAAGAAGGAAAATTTAGTTCCATCTCGTCTATTGGATAAAGTTTTTGCATATATCCAGAATAATGAAGAGTGGCTCAGGGTTACCACCCTCACTGATCCTTTGGCTTCCAATGATGGCATCACTAAAACTTCAAATTTATCAATTATTATCTCTTTCATTGTTGCAAAGAACTTAACTTACTGCATCCTTTGTTTTTTTCCCTCAATTTTTTTTGGTCATTTACATCTTCTCAGTTGTTAGATATGTTTTAATTCTTCCTTGGCACTTCTGAGATTTTGTCCATGTGATTTTTCTGCATTAATTAACATTATCCACTTTTTTCTGCATTTTACCATTTGAATTTGTGATCAGAATGAAACAAAATTAGCTATGAAGCCCTGCTGAATAAGTGACAAATATCCCCTACAGCTATGCAAACATGCGCAACAAGTGAGAAAATATCCAGGAGCATCCTTAGCCCAAATATCAGAGAATGTGGCTTCAATGTATAACAATTAGATTTACTTTACACTACAAAGAGGTGGCAATCAATGGCAGTATTACCTCTCACTACAATTTGATAGCCCTTCAGCACTCCATTGGATGCAGCTGGTGGTTCCCAGACGATTTTTATTTGGGATGTGGATTTGTTTAAAACTCTCAGGCACTGGGGTGCACTGGGGACTAAAACATACCAGTACATGTGAGATGTCATAATGATATAATTATGAAAGTTACCAAAGGTTCAAACTGCTGAAAAATGCTCACTCTTCAACATTTAAAACTTGTCTACACACAGCTTATATTAACAAGAAATGAAATGGTTCACGTCTCAGATTTACCTGATTCTAAAGTAATGACGGAAACAACGTTGCTTTGTGGACTGTCATCTCCTTCAGTAGAGGCTTGCAGATGGAAACTGTACTTCGTAACTGGTGTAAGATCACTAGCTATGTAATTTGTTCTTGGACCAGAGTAAACCATTTTCCCATCTGTGCAATCAATTGAGAAAAAAAATGATTTTTTACCACAATTGCAGGTAATCTCGCAACCTGATTGGCTAATTTGCTGTGGTAAATAAGAGTCCCTGCCACGCTGCTCGCGTCAATGTGTCACGCATTGCCTTTTTCAGCTCGCGCTCTGGAAAAAAACATTTTCTTTGATGTCGATATTGTGGTAAAGAACAAATCGAAATGTGGTTTTTCGTGGTGTGTACTCTTATCGATAATGAGTTTACGTCATTACTCTTTTCCCAAGCATTTTTTTCGAATTGTTTCTGCATATTAAGCGAGTTTGCAAACGTTTTTGAAAAGTCTGACACGTACAAGCAGCTCGTTTGCATAATGCAGCGCGTGCACTTTCAAATCCGAGTCGGTGTTTTCAGTTGTCAAGATAAAGATTTCATTTCTTTGATATTGTGGTAAAAAACAAATCGAAAGTGGTTTAGCGTGGTATATAGTCTTATCGACAACAATACGCGTCCTCACAGAGGTCAAAATTTGTTGCGGACTCACTCGGCTGCGCCTCGTGAGTCCACAACATTTTGACCACTGTGATGACGGGTATTGTTGTCGATAAGACTATATACCACGCTAAACCACTTTCGATTTGTTAAATCTAGTACAGTATTATAATCATTGTATGAAGAACTAAAGACAAGAACAGAAACCTTGAGCAGCATGCAGTACTATAATTTTAGTCCTATGACACTCGAATGTTCCCAGTTTTTTAATAAAATATAATATCCAGCTCTATAAGCTTTAATTTGATATAGGGGTTAAGGCATCAATAGTATGAACTGGATGCATTACACTGCTTGGATGTTAGACTTCTCTAAAGGTACATGTATATGGTAACCTTCACTGTCTGATGTAGACAATGACTCAAAAATTATTCTCCAAGTGGAAAGATACAAGGTTCACACAAAATTAAAGCAAATCAGCTACATCTCCACAATTCGACCTTACCTTGAAAAAGCAGATATGTAACATCAAGTCCACTCTTGGGATGAATAGCATTCCACGTCACAATAATGCTATAGGCACTCTCCACTGAATACATAACAATGATGCAAGAAATTATTAAATAATAGATGGTAATGAATTATTACAGAAAGAAATTTTATTACTTAATTTAAATTATGACAAAAATTTACCTGTACCCATTTTGTCACCTGAGAGCAGTACTCTGGGTTGATCAGTGTCTTACATGAGGACACAACATAAGAATAGCCTGGACCAGTGCTTGAACAATACAAATTGTCTGATTTCAATTAAGATCGCACTCAGCCACACTCTCTGACTCTCTCATATCATGTAAGTCTACACTCAGCAAAACAATAATACAGGCTACAGTAAACCATGTTAGAGTCGTAATATTTGATCAAATTAATGTATGTCATAATGTACCTGATGTACTTGGGCATCTCCTTTGAGAAGTTCTAATGAGCTACAATAGTTACTTTACAATTCAAACTGTTGTAAGTTAGAAAATGGGCAGATTACAGTACATTGTCAGTATTTACCTCTGTCTGTCTGTCTGTCTGTCTGTCTGTCTGTCTGCCTAGTAACTAAACGTGTGGAAACTTAAAAGAACTATGCAGCTTATCTATCTATGGATTGACAACACCCAAACAATGGAAGTTACATCTTACAACATTAATTAAAACACAAATCTTTGACTACATTGATACAGATGCCAACCTTTAACATTAGGCGGTGAAGGTTTAGGCAATTTTTCTAATATGGCTAAAGTTGCTTCAGCTTCTTCTCTAGTATCCTCTTTCAGACTTGGTCTCTCTAAGAGATCCTACAAAGAGCAAAATTATCACCTTAGGTTATATGAACCTTTTTACATTCTTCCTAAATTTTCTTTTAAACACAACTTCGAGGCAAAGCTGGGGTCTGAGAAAAATTATGAAGAGCCCTTCCTAAGCAAGACCACCTGGGTGCCCAGTACTTAAGCTTGTATGAATAAAGTAAGTTTTTCCAGCCACACAAAGGCAAAATTTTATCCCCTGTGGCACTCAGGAGTTACTAGAGCACAGCCCTGCTTTGAGGTGTCTTCACTTACTGGAGACAAAAGTACTGACGCACCTGCAATGACTGCTCTACATTTGGTCGAGTCCTCAGATACAAACAACCACTTTTCTGGCAAGCAAAAGTATGAAGCATCCTTGAAGGAAACATTGAGGTCTTGTTATAATCAGCACATTGAAATAACACTGAGGAGTAGCATGTCGTGGTAACAGGAGAAATGCAAATGTAGCATGAGAAACATGGTGGTGATGTCATCAGTCAAAAATACTTACATTGATGAAAACCATATGCTTTCTTCATCCTTAGAAGCAAGGAGAGAACAGAGGACCTCTATAACCCCATTGATCCTTTCATGTTCTCGTAGTCTCTGATGTCCCTGAGCTAAGGATGCAATGCAGCTCAAAGCAAAGCAAGCATTTTTGCAGCATCCAGAGTCACTTGAGTGTAGCATGTCAATAAGTGAGTTGATCTGTTTGAAAAAGTTGAATTTTCTTTTTGAGCTACCATGGTCCACTTTGTCATACAACAAAAAAACATGTCATAACACAACTAAAATTGACCTATAACCTGGATGCTTAACTGCCAGACAAATATCTTCAATATACTAATTAAAACTAAACTTCATTATACTAATGGGACATCCCCAGAACAATAAAATGTACTTTGTCCACTAATTAAAGGTGTCCACAAGCTTTTCACAATCATATTCAATAATGAAGAATGAGCAATAAATGGGCAGAAAATACTAGGCAACTATCTTAATGAATTAAAAGAACAATTAAACAACAAAAAAACAGTAGTCAGACATTTTTCCCAAAAGACGCCAACATGGTAGAAAGTTTGCAGTTGGATGACTGTTCAATAAAATCTTTCTTAGGATAACAAACATTAATACATCTATCAATTTGAATTCAAAATGATTTCAAACCATGAAAAAGTACTTACTATAACTAGAAATGCATTGCATAAAATAAAATAATTTTTAAGAAATACCATTGAGTCAGATGTTTTCAAAGATAAAATCCTTTTACATCCAGCTTCAAAATCGCACAGTCTCCCGATGGCAAATGCAGCATTCATTCCTCTTCCTGTTGAATTATTTTTTAACAGCTTTATTGACCATTACACATGTTACATACAACAAGACAAGTAACCAAGAAGAAATGAAATATATATGCAAAGTGATGTGAAGTGATAAGGTCAAAAGGGCAGGTGCGCACAGGACACGAGGACCCATGCGAGGCACCGCCCAAAATTAATAAATTAGTAAATTATTATTAATAAATTATTACTATAAACAGAGATAATTTACCTCCACTTGTACATAAAGTTACATGTAGACACTCTTCTAGCATACTGATCTCTACCTGTTTCATCAGCTCCTAATGCTTTGCATAGCTGCACTAAGGTATGAGTTGAACTTCGGTGGTTTAAAATCCTAGCACATCCTTCTTCAGCAATTGTCAGTCTGGGAGATTAAACAAGGAAAACTCAATTCAGACTCAGATTCTCTTTTTCACCTACTCAACTCTAACATGGACTTACGTCAAAGTCCAAACCAAGTTATTGCTTTTGTCTTAGCTACAAATTTATACAGGTTTAAGTCAAATCTGTACCTGGCTAAGACCAAGGCAGCATTGCTGGCTGTACACATGTCTTTGGAAGATAGTAATTTTGTTAGTTTGATAATAGCATCATCCAAACATTCCTCCCGCAGCATCCACATACGACACTCACCATCTTCTGCCTTACAAAATAAATTTCAGACCGTAAGATATGTATGTCAAATCATTTCAATCACTTGTCATGATATTTAAAGGAGAACAGTCACAGTATTTTGAGTTATTTTGAACATTGACAAAATTACCATTAGATTGAAGGAAACCAGAAAAATAATGCTTTTCAAAGATAGAAAAACACCATAGAGATAATAATAAACCATAAAGCAGGGCTCAAAATTAACACTCGCAAACTCGCAAAATGCGAGCGATTTTGATAAGCTGTCAGTGAGAAAAATATCAACTGGCAAACGTTTGCAAGTTGCAATCATCCATGTCTCCCAAACACTTGGAAAGAATTTGCTAGTGGTGTCTCACCAGTTTGCTAGTGGAAAAAATTTTATTAGCCAAACTTTGCGAGTGGACTGAAAAGTTAACTTCGAGCCCTGATAAAGGAACAAGGATGGTTAGGGATGGAGAAGATTAATTAACACAGATTACAGACAATGAAATTGAAAATTTAGGCTAAACTTTTCAAACGGTTTAACCATGACTATGCTCCTTTAATTTAACTATAAAAGCAAGAGCTCTCAGACACTAGACTGCAAAACAGTTGATTTTTTTTAAGTGTACGAAGTGTAGGGAGTGTAGGAAGTAATGCTGACAGTCGTTTCCTTGCCTCACATGCCCTACAAGTGCGCGAGGCTCGCACGTTTCACAAGTGAGGATCACACTTACTCTTGCCTTCTGAATAGGGAAGAAAAAAAACGACTATTCTGCAGTCTATTCAGGCACATAAATAATACTACTACTTATATGTTTCAAACCTTAAAAATTTAAAAATCGGCCAAACCTGAAAGCAATCTGAGCTCTCAGACACTAGACTGCAAAACAGTTGATTTTTTTCCAAACGCAAGCGATGCAGTCAATATTTGATTGAAAGGTCTGCAGTGAGTGTAGAAAGAAATTCTGCTGCTCATACATGGCAAGTAATAAATGGGCAGTCCGTATACTGTGATCATCTGGTATTTCTGAAAAGAACTGTTGTTAGTGAACTGATGTTTTGACAACCTGAGCAGAAGTCACCTTCACAGTCTCAATAAATGAGTTGAGTTCAGCCTGTAAGCTGTACAGTAATGACATATGATCAGGCTGATAAAAATATTAAACACGTAATATAGCCTTACCAGAGTTCCCATAGTTCCTGCAGCATTCATGACAGTTTCTGTGTCAGACATGTCCAGCATGTTGGTGAGTGCTGGCAAGATTTTCTTGGCTTGGTCACCTCTGTCAGTGCATATGTGAACAATTCTCCTTTTTCCCAGGTCTGTCTCAGCCAGTGTCCCAATCACATACGAGGCATTACCAGCGGTCCTGCAAGTCAGAATAGTGTACTCACTTCAAAATCACAAAATAATCCTGACAATATAGCTCGAATTTTATTGGAGAGTCTTAGTCCAGGATCATGCCTGAAAGTCCCAGGATTCCATTCACGTTGCTGAGTGACAGCAAAAATCTAACTTAAACTATAATTACATAATTTTACACTACTCATAATATTCTACATGTTAGTATGAACATATGACACAACATTATGACCTAAAACAAGCAGACTTAAAATGTGATAACTGGCTAGCTATTCTTTTTTAAGTGTGAAGGTGCATGGGAAAATATTTCTACTCTACTAATTAAGAACTGCTTAATATTAATTAGGGATAGTAAATGGTAAATGTGAGACTTTGTGAAAAGGTGAGCCTAGCATTTCTTGTTTTAAAAGCAAGCATAAGAGGTTCACATTCTAAGACATTCCAACATCTTTGGCAAAAACTAACTAATAAATCAGACTTTGAGACTTTCTTAGCTGGCAAAAAAAATTGAGACTCCAAGACAGCTTTGTGAAAGACCGAGAGTGCAAGATGTGCATAACCACTAAAGAAATAAGACTACAAGGCCTGTGAAATTCATAGGAAATTTTACAAGGCTCATGGCTTTTGACAGACCATACACCAGCCCTTTAACTGTACATAGTGCTTTCAATAAGGATGATATTAAAGTAGGTGTCTGCCCTACTGCAGAACCCGTCAGAAAACAATACTTAAAGAGAGGTCCATGTCAACTTTCTCTAGGGAACCAATTACTAAGACTGCTAAACCGTTAAATTATATTGCCTAGCACCTTGAATAATTTCCAGGACCCAGTTGTTCAAAGGCTGGATAATGCTATCCAGCAGATAAATCGCTATCCAGTGGATAAATGTTAACAAAACAAACAACGCCATCCACTGGAGTGATTTATCCGGTGGATAGTGTTATCCATCTTTTGAACAACCCAGGCCAGCTGATTTGGTTATGTTTTTGTCACAACTCACTTTCACCTTCACTTTTGTTCCATTGTCCCACCCCACCATCCAAATACAGTAATGCAATCAAACTAAGATGACAATGTTCATCATAAGGAAAAGGGAAATGAGTTGTTGTGGTTTCCATGGAAACAAGAACACAACATTCTAATAACAACAAATTTTAGAGGTGTTATAAGTGCTAGATGCAAGCTTCCAGAACAAGTCATTGCAATCACCTTTCTGGAATTGAAAAAAGAAAAAAAGATTTTGCATACTGTCTGACAACAACAAAAAAAATATTTATTTCTGGTAACCAAAGGAAATACCTATTGCAAACCAAGCTAAAGAGCCAGGTGTTAATTACTGACAATGATTGCCCCAAGAAGGGTACAAATCATTTTAAGACATTAAGCCACAAAAAACCATGTCCCATATTATTTAAATTCTTTAAATTTAACAAAAGTGTTATAAGTGAGCGTATCTGGGAAAAATTCGTGGATAGAAACAAAATAAATATTCCAAATCATGGGCTTAACATGCTAATTTCCTGTTGCTTACAAAAATCGAAGGAAGACTAAATTAACGTCAGACCGTCATTACTCGTATATGTGGTTTTCACATTAATTCTTGTACATGTTGGAGATTCTGCTGCTAAGCGTATGTTCAGCGCTATTTTAGAAATAATACGGATCTTCCGAAATTACTTTTTAAGCTAACAATAAGCTTATATTAGTTATACTGAAAACACCGTTTAAATAAGCCCCCGGAAATAATAAGCTTAATCATTATTTTCATTATTTCATGACAGTGTTTCTTGCGTTTGACGAAACACAGCGTTCATTTTAAAAATAGCTTAATAAAAAGGGACATGAATAGTCAACCAGACGTTTAATGGTTATCTCGTTTCCACCATGCTGTTGTTTAATTCCAAACAAGTCAAATGAACACAATGGTCAACTGATCTTCTCATTAATTAATTTACATCACGCTCGCAACCCGTTGTGTCATAACTGCTTTGAAATAAAACTTAACAATGTTCCGTTGGTTTAATTTTGTTTAGTACTTGCTCCCCATTGAAAACCTGCTTTGCAATTGTGCGAAAGCGTTGTAAACAAAGCCATTTTTAAATTCAGCTGTCCTTGAGTATAAACAAAACTCATGCATTCTTACCGACAATCTTCCGTCAAAAGGTTCATAAGTCCCCACAGCATGTCTTCCGAACCGGGATGATTAAGAAACAAGTAACTGCATAGCTCTTTATCACTGTGAAGCTCGTGTACAAGGCGGTCAAGAACGCGAGGTGTTTGAAGGTTGTGCCGAAAGAGACTTATCAAATCTTTGTTCAAAGAGCGCCCAGCTTCTGCCAGTAGGAGCATTGTTAGATCTCGTTATTATCAAGCTTATCATAAGCTGCTATTTTTGCAGCTAACTGGAAAGATAGCAGGCTTTTAAGCCGTGATGTCTTTCATGGTCTAGCTGGTTTCGTGGAAACCTTTTCATGCTTGTCACTAATCCCGGAGCCATTTTATATTTGATCACGAACTGCCCGCGTAACGAAACATTTTGATTGGTTTGCAGTAATTGGTTAAAGCTGGCCAATCATGAAAGGAGCAGACATGGTAGATGCCAAAAAGATGTAATCGTATCCCCATGGATAACAAGAACCTACCGGCAGTGTCTCCTATTATCCATATTATACTATTATCTTCTGAGGGGACTTTGTTAAAATCGAATGGTGATCTCCCTTGCATACGGCTGGCGTACCGGAAATTTCAATTGTTTTTGTTTCTTTAGCTGATAACTTTACTGTGCAATTTTCAAACCTTTTGAAACTCCCTCTAGAATGGAAAACAAAACAGCTTAACAGGCCCGGTAATTCCCAACGGTAATTACCGAGAGCTTCGATAAACGGGCCCCAGGGACCCGTTGGCTCGAAAGCCCCGGAAATTTTTCGGACCCGGAAAGCCGTTTTTGATTTATCAGCATTTCAAAACAGATAAATGTATATACCTGAAACTTCTTGTATGAAGGGAACCTCTGTTTATATTAAGGATACGTGAATAAACCAGCTCTTTAATCATAAGGTTCGAGAGTCTGCTATGGCTTTCCGGGCCCGAAAAGTTTCCGGGGCTTTCGAGAAACGGGCCCATAGGTAACAGTCCATTGCAGGCTCACTGTGTGTGTCACGTAGGGGTTTCATAACAAGGGTAAATATAGACATAAGGCGAAGTTTAGGTCTGGAAAATTGCTAGAAAATGGAAAAAATCGATGAAACTTACCATGTGGCGAGTTGTTGTTGTCCTTAGTTTCGGGACAAAAAATAGTTTGTGTACGTATCAAGGACAACTCTCTTCGCAGGACATGTCTGATCCATCTCCATCTCCGTATTCTTATCTTCACAAACGGTGGCAGCGTATTTGTCCGCCGGTACAGTTCCTCATTTGAGACTTTGGCTTGGACAGAAAACTCGCTCACGTTATCTTTCTCATACATTTTCTGTGCAAAGCATCCACATCTATACCCTCAGTAAGATGGCAACTACGTTAGTGTCAGAAAATGTGCAGAGGCTGAAGTATGGCAAAATCACTCCTTGCATAGGGCGGGCCAATCTTCGTTGGTGATGTTTGCCTCCACGCCGCCTTGCTTCCATCTGAACTGATCCAATCAATCACGATAAAGGAGACGAAGCTAGACTTAACACAACCTTGCTTCACACCGCGTCTCGGACCGTCTCGCCTTAACCAGTGTAATGTTCTTCTACACTCGAGGATGCAGCTAAAAAAGATCACACAGGTTTCTGATAAACGATCACTGTTGAACATACTAGGGATGCCGTACTCTTTCATGGTGACACAAAACTGCTCACTCGTAACCGTGACTATTACAACAATACTTTCCTGAAGTCAACGAGAGCATTTTTTTTCAATCTTTAGTGTTATAATAGCAACCCCTTATTTCGGCCCCGGATCTCGGCTTCTGAGATTTCTGATGTTGTTATCTTTGGCAGCTGCTATGCAGCAGCAGCAGCAGCAGCAGCAGCAGCAGCATCACCAGTGTCATCTGGTTACTCAGTATCGTCAGAATCTGCATTGAGCACTTCTTCAAAGTGCTCTTTCCATCTTTGAAGGATTTTTTCTCCTTCATCTACTAAAAGCTTCCCAGGCTTGTCCCTAATGGAGGGGGGCGTAGAGGCCTATTAGAAACCGAAAAACCGCGCAAAAAATCGACGAAAACCGCAAAACTGCAATAAATTTCGTCCAAAACCAAAAACCGAAATAAAAGTCCTCACTCACGAAGCTTTGGTAGTCTTCAGAATCTCTCTTTCTGTTATTAATTTTTATACGTATGAAGAACTGTCTTACCCCACAAATAAGAAAATGTGCGACCCCATTCTTGTAATTCCATTGAAAATGGGACCCCATAATAGTCAATCCAGTTGCTTGAATAGGAACTATATAGTGGTTAATTTGTAATGATGAATTTTGACAGTGTAAACGCGCCATATCACCCAACTCGGCGCTCCAAACCTCGTTGGCTATTCACCATCTTGTATACAACGAACACGAACCGAATAATTTTTAAATATAAATCCAGTTTTAAAATTCTTTTGCGAGAAAAAATGAACATGATGAACTTTACAAATTGACTCGAATTGAACCGAGTGGCTTCGTGGCTCAGTCGGAAGAGCACTGTACCGTATCGCAGATGTCTTGGGTTTGAATCCTGTTGAAACAACTTGAATTTTTTTGGGTAGAGAAGAAGGAATAATTAACAATTATTGGACGAGGTCGAGCAAAATATCGTAACTTGTCAGTGGCGAGCTGATCAATTATTTGCCGAAGCCAAAGGCTGAGGCAAATAATTGATCGGCGAGACACTGACTAATCACGATATTTTGCGACAAGCGAGTTCAATAATTGTTTTATCATTCGATCACCAAGTTTGTTTTCATATTTTAATCACTTCCTGGCAGCTCAGGTAAGTGATCAGCCATTTTTCTCTCGAGAACGTGGTTCCTATTACGCATGAGTAGAATATTATTTGCATCAAAACACATTTAGAAGGTACTACGCATGAGCAGACCATTATTTGTAGGCAGTTATTTGCAGGTCACGTGGTGGGCTGTCGGCCAATGGAAGGGAAGAAAAAACTGCGTCGAATGATAATTCCATTTATTTTGTCCTCGCAAGTGCGACGTGCGTACACTTGTTTCATTCGTGAAATAGACAACCCATCCTCTTCCTTTGGAATGGCGATTATCGACAATTCCTAATTTCCCTGAATTGACTATTATCGTCAATTTCGGAAACTAAGAGCTTGATATGGATTATGGAAATTAATATCATTAATTTTCAAAAATCCTCTTTCAACTCACAGAACTCCAACTGGGGAATATTCGATTAATAACCCTTTCTCTTAACCACTAGACTACCACATCACGAACTGCGAGAATATTTTTTTTGTATTTCAATATTTTTTTCTTCCAATTTCGCTGAAAACACGTCATCACACGATAAAAGGACATTTTTTTACTGTGGAAAATGTCGGTTACCAGACTTCAAGAGAAAGCTAATCACTTTAAAATCAATCCTTAGTTGACTTAAACATGATTCATCAAATATTTTACATATACTAATTTATTCGGGTAAATAATCGGTAAAATTCTCAGTCAGTCGATCTTTAGTGGTTAAGTAGATAATAACAGTTCCTTCGAAGCGGATGGTTCGGGTTCAAATCATGTCCAAGTTAGAACTTTTTCGTTTTTTCTTTTTATCTGCTACCACAAGTCCTGGGACAGAGTACGGTAATCTAAATCGACGGCAATAGTCAATGCAGAGAAAGTTAGGAATTGTCGATAATCGTCATTTCAAAGGAAGGGGATATGTTGAAATACAAAATGGTTTCTCTACATTTCCAATGAAAACATGTAAATTGTTGTTGTTTATCTAGATAATTTTACCAATGCCGGGGTGATCTGTGTTTGCAACCAGATCCATTCTTAAATTACACGATCGATAAAAATTGAGAGAACGTCGGTCAACATTAATCGATCAGTGATGGATTAATAAAATATCCAAATCTGAAACGTCCTTTCAACTTAAAAAAAACTAAACAGACCCTTGACAACTTTCTGAGATGCTACCTCGATACGTAGAAATCGAGAGAATGACAACGTAAAATAAAAAAAATGCATTTTCTGAAACAAACGAAACAACTGAATATTACTTAATGGCTAAGGACAAGGCAAACAGTCACCTCCGTTTTTCTAAGAAAATAAATTGTTTTTTTAAAACTTGTTACAGCAGACTTGTGGGCATCACATCCGTTAACGTTTGCCGACAGTCGCCTAATGTTTGCGTCATTAGCAAACATCCATGGCGCGGCGGCCCGCAGGCAGAAGGGATGATTTATCAGCCTCGGTTATCAGCTCGCAAACCGTAGGACGTTATGCTGAAACACATTACGATAATGAAGCGCTTCGACGTTTTTTTTGTCGTGTACTTTGTTATTTCCGGGTAGCCAACTCGGAGCACCGCACCTCGTTGGCTATTTACAACAAGTGCGAGCCCAATAATCTTGAAGTATACAGGAAAAAATGAACTCAACAAATTCACACTCATCGAACCGAGTAGCTTCGTGGCTCAGTCGGGAGAGCACTGTACCGTATCGCCTCGCAGATGTCACGTGTTCGAATCCTGCTGTAACCACCTGGCGTTTTTTAGATGAGTAGAAGGGACAATTTTGTTTTGTCAAAACAAAACGCCTCCGGTTTGCTTGCGGTTAGTTCCACTCTTGTTTGCTTGCGGTTACTTCCATCCTGGTTTGCTGCGATTAGCTCTGGGTGACACTGTATTGCATAAACTTAGACTTGTAGTATTTAAAGTTAAAAAAGAAAACACAATTTGGCAACTGGCGCTTCGATGGTGAGTGGGTCAGTGAATGTTCCCTGAGTCATAGTGCCCGGGTTCGACTCCCGGTGTCCGCCCGCTTAAAATTTCTTTCTTCTTCTTTCTCAGCAAATAAACAAAAAACTAAGAGTGTTCTTTATATGAATTAAAAAAAGAAGTGTTTGGTGCATGAAAAGTGATCCGGAAGTGACTACCATCAAGGTGTAAGGTGCACAAAGTATACCCCGGCAGGCACTGTCATGTAAGGTGCACGAAGTGTCCCTCTGATAGGCATCGTCATGTAAGGTGCAATAAGTGTCCCCTTGATAGGCACGATCATGTAAGTTACACGAAGTGTCCCGCGGTAGGTCCCCCATATAAGGTGCATCAAGTGTCCCCCAGTAAGTCCGTCATGTTAAGTGCACGAAGTGTCTCCTTTAGGTAGGTCCAACATGTAAAGTTCACGAAATGTCTCTACCCAGGTAGGTCCATCATGGAAGTTGCACGAAGTGTCCCCTCCCAGGCTTTGATGTTTACAATCTTTGTGATTTTTCCAGAAATCTGTAAAAATACGTTTCTGCAAAAATAAATTATCACAAAGCATTCTTCCCGTGTCTGTTTCTTTCAACTGTCAGAGAGAAAGTGCTTCTGAGGAAGGCCTTTCGAAAGGCAAAGATTGAATTGATAAAGACAATGCATCAGTTGATAATGATTTTGCTTCCAATAATAAACAATTAGTATATACTAAAACAGTGGATAGTGTTGAACACGCGCACTGATTGGCTCGTCAAACTGCGAATATCCTGTGCTATTTACCTCCGAACAACTCGGGATAAAATGGCGTCCCGATTTGCATCCCTGACAAGTGAAGAAATCGTCCAAATTAATTTTTTCTGGTGTGTATTATCTCACTGTTTTAGTATATACTAAAACAACTATTCACCTCAGTGTTGGTGGCTAGCGTTGGATATTTACCTCGCCACTTCGCGGCTCGGTAAATATCCACCGCTAGCCACCTCCACCTCGGTGAATAGTTGTTAATTATTGGATGAGGTTTTTGTGATATCCAGAACAATCAAGGGCGAGGTAAGGGCTGAGGCCGAAGGCTGAGGCTGATAACCCTTACTGAGACATTGATTATTGTGGATATCACAAAAACCAAATCTAATAATTGTTTCATTATACATTGAACGCAAAAAATTTGGAAGTCATGATTCTGCTTTTTCACTTACGGCAAGCAACACGAATTACACGAAGTTGACATGATTATCCTAAGAAATCATGTACTGCGGACATACAAGACATGATTAACCCGTGACCTTGAGTGTCGTTGACATGATTATTGTATAATTTGCAGTTACATTAGCGAAACCACTCGTCATATCTCTACTCGTGTATGTGAGCACCTTGTTTCGGACAAGGTCTCTCACGTATACAAACATCTTACGTCTTCAAAAGCTTGTTTTGCTCCACTGAATGGTTGACAATATTAGACTCAGCCAAATCGCGTTTCAAAATTAAAATGGAAGCAGCTTTGCTTATCAAATGGGACAAACCTGCTTTTAATCAAAAACAGGGGCACCCAACGAGAATATAGTTCAAAACCACTTAAACATAGCATTGTTAAACGTGTTTTAGTATTTAAACGGTGAATGTGGGCATATTTTTATCCCCTATAAATTTTTCATCTGTTCGGATTTCCTAGCTGAAAGTCCAGTCCAGTGATCCGAAAATTATAGGGATCAAACCTTACCTGTTCGAAAATTTCAGCCAGAAAAAAAGCTCCCGAAAATTCTAAGTGACCTTTTTAGGGTAAAAATCCGTTGAAAATGGGCAATTTTACCATTTTTTAGATGTTCGAAAATCCTAGGAGAGGGAGGCAAGTAAGTAATTTTACAACAAATGTTCCGAAAATTCTAGATCTCAAATCGTCTTCCGAACAGATATTTTTCCGAAAATTGTCGTTGGGTGCCCCTGCAAAAACTACAACACTTTGGCCTTTCTCTTTTTGTTTAGTCTCGCTGGTTATTCAGTTTTAACTTAATTTTTAGAACAAATTGCGCCATCCTGACGTCATATATCCGCGCTGATCCACGCACGTGTCTTGGGCTCTCGCGTGGATCAGTATTGCACTATTTCAGTATTCCCCAGTATTGCATTGCGCATCCCTACTGCGCATAATTTTACGCGTGATTAGCGCGCGCGCATTAGAAAATGGCGGCTTTTTCTGTACGACTGGACCTCGCCGAAGAGGTAAATCGACATTTTCTCGAAAACGAGTACGGTCACCTATCATTTTTTTCTGTCGTTTTGATTTGATTAGTAAATTTCTCTATGTAAAATAAATATGGGCCAATTCTCAGTTTTGAGAAAAAAACAATCGTCGGAAACGTGAATTTAGCAAGCAATCGTGGTGCTTTTGTAAGGGTTTATATGGTATAAACAAGGTGCTGTTGCTCCTAAACGAACATGGGGACCCGTCATTTTTATTTCCAAATTTAAGTTCCTATAATGTAAACAATCAATTGGCAAAGTTTGAGAAAAATCTCAGTTTAGGTTCTAATTCAGTGGAATGACCTTAAGGTCCGTTTACACAGGCGATTTTTGTCGCGCTAAAGTTGCAACAAGTCATTAAATAGACAAATGATAGTAACAAACATTGATGCAAGGCTGATATTGCGTAAAAAGTTTAACGGGGCAACGACATGATAGAGTCCAAACTGAAAGCCAACAATTGCAACCGTGGACAGCTGTTTCGACCTTGTTGGGTCTCATCAGCACGGTGTAGCAAGCTATGACATAATCAGCTGGTCGACTGACATCCATATACCCACTAAGATGGTGATGACTTTTGTCCGGATTTGTCTGGATTTCCATACATTTCTTTGTAAATTCTTTTCGCTTTTAAATGCCTGTATCTCTGTCAAAACTAGCCTGATTAACACCAAACTTGGGGATTTTATGAATCTCGGTGTGCTCTTTCTGACTATGGGGATCAATAGTTGCTAATCCCATAATTAACAGACTCGTACCTAGTCCCTCACGGTATGAAATCAGACAATGAGGTCTTTGTTGCCTAAGGGGCGCCTAAGGGAACCCCCTGAAGGGAACCTAAGGGTCATTTGAAAGGACCCTGGGAACGAGGCTCTCACACCTGATGTATTTCCAAGATGGCGGTTCACATGTTTACATCCAACACATTCTCACATTTGATCGTTTTTGGTCGTCCATTACACCACGACTGTTTTTCAGAACTGCGAGAAAAATCCCTGAAACCCAGGCTAGGTTTTTCAGACGAAAGAACAGGAAAAGCGGAGGAGCTGTTGACCATTTCATCTAATTTATTCATCTTATGGTTAAAACGGGGAATCCCCGCGCCGAATCCTCCCTTTTCGTGAACACTTGCTCTACACAAGAGGTAAGTAAGACTTCGTAAAGTGCACTTGATATAGTGTATTGCAGAATCCAATAGTTGGACTGTAAGCTTTAATACTTGTTGTTATACTTTCCAGGTACACTATTAAAATGAGGGTCGATGACGCCTTGCTCGTGTCATTCTTAACGGGAATATTTTTGGTAAGCTCAAATTTCTGCAGAGTAAGCAGAACAGACTATCTAAATTTTGTTGCTTATATATGGGATTATCATTATTAATTTCATAGCGTACTACTTAAATGTATTTCATGGATGATACGTTTCTTGTCATGTTATATAATTCATCAACAGTAAGTAATATATATGTTGTTGTATAAAAACGGCATAATTGTGGTAGTTTCGAGTTTCGTCCCAAAGCCAGTCGGGTTCGCCCGATGCTAGTTCACCCTTACTGAATGGGATAAACATGTTTTGTGAAATTTCGCTTCACAATGTTGTTAATTTTGCTTGGTAAGTTTTTAGAAGGAGACGTTTTTTCAGACTTTTAGCACGGTTTTCCTTGAACTTTAAGTCCGTTCGCACTTTGTACTTTGTACTTTGTATTTTGTACTTTGTACTTTGAACTTTGTACTTTTCATGCGTAAAATTCTCCAGAACATTGGAGAATATCTTTTATAGTTTTTGGATGGATGGATGTTGTTGATTTGTTGAGAAAAACTACTAAACAGCTAATCATAAGTTCTCTCAACAAACTAACCACAGTTATACAAATTCATCCACACAAACATAATTTCTACATATCCTTCTAGATTGTATCTCATTATGGGATCATTAATTATCATTATGCTACTAAATACTCACTGCATAGCAGCTTCATTCATATGTAACACAACACTTAATTTCTTCAAAGGAGATAAAATTATTCAAATTGAAACATTCTTTCTTGAATGTTTTGGTTGGCAGGTGTGTGCTTTATCAGTGAACTGTATGACAGTTAAGCCCCACTGTCAAAATTGCACTGCACAACATGTTAAAACCATCAATGCTAGTACAGGAACATGTGTGGATTGCTGGCCTTGTCCAGTTTGTAATGAGGGCAGCGGCTCATCTGTCCCATGTGGAGCTGTCGTAACTGTTGGCACAAGACTTCATTGTGTTCTCTGTGTCCCTGGAATAAACTTTTCAGACAGTACTGGTACTGGCCAGTGCCAGCCTTGTGGGATGTGTTCAGGCAAGCATGAAAGTGTCCATTCAAAATGTACCCGGGAAAGCAACATCATTTGCAAATGTGATGTGGGTTTTTTCCGGAATAAAACCACCCAAGAGTGCCTATCTTGTGCTTCATGTTTTTCTGGGGATCATAACATCCTAGAACATTGTAAGAGAGATAAAGAAGCCATCAAAAAGAAATGCAAGTTTGAAGAGCCTTGGTCATCAGCCTGTTTACATTCACTAACAGCTGTGGATACAATAAATAGTATCTCAGCGTCGCGAATGTACCCATCAATCTTGACAACATCTTCAGCCTTAATGTTATTTTCATATCAGCATTCCACAGCCACACCAGTGCTTGGTACTATCAGTAAAATTGTTCCAGCTCCTACGGAAACAGTACATATAAAAGTCACCTCAGCGAGTTTTCCCAGACCTGACAGACACAGCAAGATATCAGGAATGTCAACAGTAAACAAAGCCAATGCTAAGGGGGAAAGCCCTAATGGAAACATTGTTATCACTCTGTCAAAAACCGTAGGTTTAGTAATTTCAGTTGTCTCTGTACTGGTAATTGCTGGCTGTGTGGGTTGTGCAATCTGTGTGTGCTGTAAGTACAGGTCGTGGCGAGCACGCAACAATCCACAAGCTTTCCAAATGACATTTGAGTCAGAGGCTAGAGATAGTGAAGGAAGGAAGTCCAGTGAATATTGTGGTGCTGCCCAGCCTCTGATAGAGCTGACTGAACTTCCTCCTGAAACTACAACTTCGCTGTCCACGAGAACAGATGAAGGAATACGCCTGTTGCCTGACATTCCTACATCCCTTGAAAATGAGCCACAAAATCTTGGTAAATACCACTACACTTATTTTTTTAATATTATTATAATGGTTTGTTTTGCTTTTACAAAATGAAAGAAAATGATGAAGAGCAAATTGAAAACATGCTCTGAATTCCATGCAAGAACAGTCTGTAGCCCTTCAAATCAATTTAAAAAGTTACAATTATTAGGTTATCTATATTGTATCTAAACTAGAGCTAGCAAATGCAATAAAAGCTATATTTTTTGTTAAGTATATTTGACAGCTGAGGGGACTAGAAAACGCTTGCCTTCTGAAGGGGATGATAATTCAGCAGAATCAGATTTGGAAGGTAAGCCTAATTTGTTGAACTATGATCAGTCCTGAGAATAGAATTTAATTGTTATTGGAACATATTTCTTTGTATCTTAATTTCTCTTGTTGAAAGTATGTATATGTTTTATTTACTAGGTCACCAATCTCATTGCCACATTGAAGATGGTGATGATGGATTACCAACTACACAGTCATCATCGGTCAATATGTTAGTTTGTTCTGAACATCATGCATCTCTGCCTCTCTCTCCACCAAACAAACCCTGCTCTTCCAGTAACACTGTTGATTCTAGTGGCTTGACAGCTATCAAATCAACAGAGCAAACATCCCAACTGTCACCAGCTGTAGAGAAAGATATGGGTAAGTTCTTGCTAGACCATATTTTGTTAGCTACACTTTTATTCCTAAATTATATACTAATATGTGTCTTTGACCTGATACCCAACAAGTTAGTATAGAGGCCATTGCAGACTGTTGTGTCAGTTCACACTTGGCCATTTTCAGCTGGCTTCAAAACATTTAAAATAAAGTTCATTTAAAGTTTTAATTTGATTTTATTGTATAATTTTAATCTTCCATCTCCTTGGGTGTATTTGTAACATTGTTCATATACTTGTGCAAAATTCAACCTTGGTATTCTTATAAAAAAAAGTGTTTTCAAAAAGAATTTACGGGAAATGTCGGTCCTTGATTTGGTGGTTGTTATGTACATGGGGAGGTAGGAGTGTAAACAGTGTAACGCTTGCTTTTCAAGGTGTACAAAATGTTTATCACAAAAAAGTGATTATCATAGTAACAGATTAAATAAGGACTAACAATGTGTGGTATCGATGAAGTTTTAGTGACCTTTTGCAATAACAAATGGGGTTATG
This sequence comes from Platygyra sinensis, assembly GCA_019787425.1. Taxonomy (NCBI): domain Eukaryota; kingdom Metazoa; phylum Cnidaria; class Anthozoa; order Scleractinia; family Merulinidae; genus Platygyra; species Platygyra sinensis. The sequence continues at coordinate 25,478 of JAHPZR010044886.1, read as the reverse complement.
TTTTACACTGTTTGTCAGTCATTGATTAACTGGTCATTGACAAGAGGTGTTTTGGTGGTTGGGATGCACTTTAGTGACCATTGCCTTGCTTTCAAGTGTCTGTAGAGTTCGGGCCTGTAGCAGGGTTTTAGGGTATCCTTCCCTGGAAAAAAATTGATTATCAAGGATGCCATGCCAGGGCATCTAACAGGATGCAGTGGTGCAGTTCCATGTAATTTTCTAGCACCTGCAGCCTCTGCATAACCAGAGCGTTTTTTTCCACATAAAACAGAATATTGTGCCACATTTGCGATAAAGCAGCTGCATTTCAACTCCACAATCACAAATTTGGAAGAGACTGATCATTTTGAAGTAGTTTTTCTCCTAAAACATTGACCAAAACATGCCAGTTCATTTCTCACAAATTTTTAACCTCGAGGCTTACCTGGAAACTTGTTTCGTGGAAAATGCCTGGTCACTAAGCTATGGACATTCCAAG
>JAHPZR010044886.1:5000-20000 GCA_019787425.1 Platygyra sinensis | reverse complement strand
AGGGTTCCGTTTTCCGAAAAATCAATTCACCATTACATTCTAGAAAAGACTAGTAGGTTTGCAAACTTACTAGTCACCACAGTGAATTGATTTTTCGAAAATGGAACCCGTTAGCCGTTTTCTTGGATCGAGGTGAGCGAGTTCAATATTTGAATAATCAATTCATTGTTGCAATTCTTGAAACGACTAGCGGGTTCAAATTTCCAATAATCAGTTCATTAATGTAATCTTGAGGGGTACGCTTCACTTAGTTTGACTGTGAGTGATTTGCTTTATTTTATTTATTGTTTCTGATGCTTTGTATTTATGTATGTTACAATTTTTTTAGTTTTTAGAATTTTTATCCATTAGTATTGTGAAATATTGAGTTTTAAGATTTTTTGAATTTTCCGACTGGTTGTGAGGGTCAGAAATTTGGGTAATAGTGAAGAATAGTTCCCAAAATATACTGTCGGCCGACAGACGGCCGACAGACGGCCAACAGTTTGCGTTATGTTTGAGGCCAAAGTGTTGGCCGACTGTCGGCCGACAGTCGGTGACCTGTTGGCAACCTGTCGGTAATGTGTCGGTAACCTGTCGGTGGGGCAAACAAAAATGATCGTAAACATTTACTTGTCTTTTGCTTCTAAACTATATAAAAAGAGTTTAAGTCATTTCATAACGATACCTTGCTCAGCACTTTCGATACTAGTATGGCTTTTGTCCACTGTTTTAGCGTTGACTAGCGATACTTTCCCAAATTGGTTCCTATTCATTTATCCGCCATTTTGAAAAGTTCTTCTTGTTCAGACATACACGAAGTACTGTTAACTAGCGTTTTGCAATGCATTATAGGGCGATTGGAAAATTACTTTTAGCTTTGCGTATTTCTTGCCCTAAAATGCTTAAATCCGAAGCCTATTTTGTGTAAAAACAAAGATATTAGAAATGGGTACTAAATTTACCACTACATTTTGGTATGTGCAGTCGGGAGATGGAGTAAAAAAGCCTGTTTTACAGTTCAAAGAGGATCAAGGAGATAGGTAGGAATGTTACTGGATCCGGTACGATCGACAGATTTCGATTTACTTTTTTCAACCGGAAAAGTTTTTGACTCTATTTATTTTTACTCTTTTTTTCAGTCGATTTGTGCTCTACTATAACAGTGTCGGCCGACTGTCGGTAATGTGTCGGTTATCTGTCGGTAACCTGTTGGCCGACAGTTGGCCGACAGGTTACCGACAGCCGAATATGGGAGCTATTGTTCACTATTACCGAAATTTGTAAGTAAAATGTTCACTATTTAATATGTGTTAACCCTCGATAAATTAAGGCTTTACATACTTGCAGGATCTCATGCACTGTAGCCACGGGGAGGCTCCGCCCTGAGGTCCAACCCCTTACCCTTTTATATACCATTTTGGCAGAAAAGGTACCCCTTTTATATACCTTTTATTGAAAAAAGGTTACCCATTCACGTACCTACTTTAGGAAGTCTTGTTCTCATTCTCATGTGATGCTTAATAAATAAACTGACACAGCCATAAGTGGCGTGTACTCGAAATATTATAACTAAAGGCCCTTGTAAATACCTAAATGGGAGCGATTGCGGAATACCTGGCCCAGCCATTACATGTGTCGGTTTGCTTTTGAAGAACGAGGTATATAACAATAGTTGCTATTCTTATTCAATGAGATGCAAATGGCTGGGCCGGGTATTCTGCAATTTAGCCTCTAAATGACCAATATCCCTACCCTTTTATATACCTGAAGCCTGAAAAAGGTATCCCATTTGGGCAGAGCCTCCCCGTATAGGCCATTATAGGGAGAACCCCCTCCCCCCGGGGACTGTAGCACAAGCAGCAAAGATGTGACCACAGTGTTAAAAGTAGGTTCTCAACTGATTCGTGTGGAGAAATTATTGATTAAAATTTAAACATAGTACTATTGTAGCTAGTGTTTGTATTGTAAGTGCCTTACTTTTATTATTGATGACATGACCCATTGTAACTCGTATTATTCATAATGTAAGTTTTTGTATTTTTAACATTATAGTCAATAGTTCCTTAGAGTATTTTAGTTTAGTTTTAAACACGATTCCTAGGAAGACCATGTAAAATGATACGATTTCGTGTATAAATAAATGATGATGATGATGATGATGACTAAGTATCTTATGAAGTGCAGCTTTCAAACTTTGTTTACATGTACTTTTTAAAATATGTCTGTACCTTAATGTAAAATACTGTTTTAAAAATGATTGACTTGTGAATTAGACTGAATCAAACTATTAGGATTTCGATATCAATAAAACTTTACTTTTTGTGACTCTACTGCTTCGACTCTAGAGTAAAGTGAAAAAAATCATAGTTATAGATATTTCATAACCCGGCCAGTTGTTAAAGCCACTTGTTTTAGCTTAAACAAAGGTAAAATGCTCAGCCAATCTCTTTTCTGGAAATTTCTTTTAAAATGTAATAACCAGTCCAGGGCAATGTTCTCTTCGGTAATGTGCTCTTCAAAGGCCCCTTTTGGTAGCCTGCGTAGCAGGCACTTCCAAAAATTTACGCGAAAGGAACGAAACTGGGAGTGCGAAAAATAAGGAGCCCCTCCCTCGTTCTCACTCACCCCCTTCCCACTTCTCTCCAATTTTTTGCTCACCCCAGGCGTGCTCCTTCGCTCGCTTGTTCGATCTCCGCCTGGAAAAGGAAAGAAAGCGACTGCTACACAGGCTACCTTTTGGGACCTGAGTAATTCTGAAATATCTGACTGATTTCCGTGAAAACGTTGTAAACCAGTCCAGTATGGATCCGTTCCTGGCTACTTCCTGGTCAAAAATGTTGATTTACGAAAATGATGAAGAAATAACGCCAGTTCGGCGAGGCGGATCTTTGAATAAACCTCCGCATTTCATCGATGTATTTTTATTTTCTCGTAAGATGTCCGAAATGAGTGCGACGAGCAAATTTCTCGGAAGCCCATCACAGAACTAAATATAAGCGCAGTGATTGTTTTTTTCTGGCATGAGCCACCTTATGCGAACGAAATTAAAGTTTTAAAGATATGATTGATCATCGCAGTTATGCACACAACAAAAGCAGTTGTGAAATTAAAGCCTAATTCGAGCCGGTTAGGAGATTGGTAGTAATCCAGAAGCTATGGTAGAAGCGAACTCAGGAAATACATTAATTCACCGACTTTTAATGTAGCAACACATACGGCAAAAAGAGAAGGAAAAGTCAAAGCAAGTACATCTGAGGACAAGTCTGTTGGTATTGTGAAAACTGGCCCTCCCTGGCTAATGTGGGAAAATATAAACCTGTGGAGCTTTCGGAATGTGAACTGAGATGGAGACACGTAAGTGACATTGCGGGGATCAGCCACGCACACAATGGAGAAAAATAAATTGATTCCTCTGACCTCAATATTATATTTCATGGAATCTCCGGCAGTAAAATACCTTACACAATGTACGATTCAAACGATGATTTTGAGTGAAAATACCACAAAAATCGAATAAACGGTCTAAAGTATTCAAACTCGAACACTATATACGAACTCGGAAGGAAACAAAGTGAATAGTAGATAAAAATAAATTTGTAGTTTTTTGAATTTATGACATTGGGTGTCAGGCTACGCATTACGTCATTTTTCTAAACATGTGACGTAGTAATTACTTATTGATGATGTCAGATCTTAAATAGCTATGTAGTTTCAAATTAAGGTGGGGGTACACCTGAATAGGAGTGAAATTTGAAGCGATATTAAGGTGGCTCAAAACACTTTCCACGACTTTCCAAGACACAGATTTTGATGGGTCATAATTACCACTCTTTATCAGTTGATGCTACAATCATGGTATCAAAATACTGCCCAATCACAACTAAATTTTCGAAAATTTTAGGTGGCTCTGAACTCCATGTACAGAATTTTTTTAAACTTTGTCAAAAGTTGCATCTTATCCTGCTTATCAAAATTCCATAATAAGAAAAAACTTTCACCGTGCCGTTTTTGAAATATAAGCGCTTAAAGCTGAAATTAAGGGTGTTTTTAGCAGGTCATAGTGTTGCTATGGTAACCTATTGTGTCACGAAAATAATACCAACGTGTTCACCAGTGATTGGGCAGTATTTTGATACCATGATGGTAGCATCAACTGATAAAGAGTGCTAATTATGACCCATCAAAATCTACGTCTTTGAAAGTCCTGGAAACTGTTTTGAGCCACCTTAAAAGGGAATTGTTAGGATTAAAATGGGTTGGAAACACTACCAGACAGTTGACCTCCCCCCCCCCCCCAAAAAAAAAAAAAGAGAGAGAGAGAGAGCCTCAAGTTGGAAGGGGGACTGTTTGGTATCCGTCTTCTTATTCTTCACTTTAAATTTCAATTTTCCAAATCCATCAAATCTTTATCATTTCATATTTCCTCAATTTAACCTATCCTTTGAGAAAAAAAATCTCTTTCCCAAAATTTCCCCAAATCACCCAAAAATTTACACAAAACCGCCAAACAGTGGTTAATGAAATAAGCATGGAGACCTAGGCCCCGTTTACACGGGTACGGACAAATTTTTGTACGGACAAATTTTTGCACGGACGAATTTTGTTCCTGGACCGCCTGTGGATCCGTGCAAATTCTGTTGCAGTGGTGTTTACACGGATCCGTGCATAGTTTAGACCAGTCGCTGTATTTCATTCCAGGCCATAACCTCGCTATCTGAGCAAAAAGTTGCACGGTTCGGGTGTTTACTCGAGTCCGTACAAATATAGAACCGTGCCGGTCAAAAAGTCGACCTGCTTTTTTCAGGTCCCAAACGTTCAAAAATTAGTCCAGTTCCGCCGGTCCCGTGTAAACGCAAGGTGGAACCGTGCAAGTTTTTGTCCGTGCAAAGATTTGTCCAGACCCGTGTAAACGGGGCCTTAGCGTTGCTTGAAACCTGACCGAGATATTGGCAGAAAGGCCGTGTTAAGCGACGTCGAAACAGCCTTCACGTGTACCCCCGGCGAATCTGTCTTTTGTGGTTGTGGACAATAACAGAAGCCATAATCGGGGACAGAGACCGGTCGTAACAAAGGTTAAATAAAGGCTACGAGTCCACAGTTTCTACGCTCGTAATAGTGGAATGTCAACTTGAAGATCTAGAATAAATGATCAGTTCTTTTGACTATTTTTGAATACGGCAAAAATGCGTGTGCATGATTGTCCGTATAGAGTCGTTAACAGTGATCATATGCAAATTTCCTTCGAAGCGAAAATAATTCGTTCTTTTTATGATTGTTGTTTTGTTGAAGGAAGTTTGGCGCGGACAAGCATGTCCTTGAGAGATTTTTCCTTCCTGTAAGATACAATCGGTGGCTGATTAAAGATTTCTTCGAGCCTAGGCTGTTGTTGAATCATGTGCCAGTGTTTCATTAGAATCTTTTTAAGATTCGGTGCAGCTGGATTGTAAGTGTTAACAAACGGCAGAATCTCTTTAGTTTGTTTTGTTTTCAAGTTGTTGCGAAGAGCCTCTTTTCGGTCACAGAACTGAACTTCAGTGAACGAGTGTTAAGGGATAGGCTCTTTGGCAGAGTCTTTGTTCAAATTCTCGTTTGTAGGTTTCAAAGTTTTCTTTGGCTGAGTTAGTTCTTAAAAGACGTAACGCTTCTCCTTTGATAAAACCCTTTTTAGAGTTAAAGGGATGGCAAGATGTGAAGTGTGTATACTGAAACGTTTCAGTAGGCTTGAAATGTGTTTGTAAATCTAAGCTTTTGTGAGTTGAATGACGGGTCTCTTGAAGACCTCGGTGTCAAGGAAAACAGGAGTTAGCGAAGTTTACGAATTCGGAAACTTCTTTGATAGGAATGTTCCACAATGAAAATATGTCATCGATAAATCTTTTCCAAACTAGGGGCTTGAAAGGGCTAGCCGTAAATAGTCGTGTTTCAAGATCTGCCATAAAAATAACAGAGAAAGCGACCGCCATTTTGGTTCCCATAGCAACGCCGTGAGTTTGTTAGAAATGTCTTTCGTTGAATTTGAAAGAATAATTTTCTTCAAGTATGAGCCCCATGAGTTCCCGCAAATCATTTGTGGGAATTGGTAGTTTTTGCTCATATTAAATGATCTTCATAGTGACGACAGATAACATCAATTAAAGTTATAAAATATTTAAGACAGTACGCGCATTCTCATTGGTCGATAGGTGTGTTTAGATGAGAGTATGCAAACACGGTTGTCACGTCACGCTTTCTGTGTTTCCCCGGCACAATTTGAAACCATTTCAAAGCCGGTAGTTTAACTCTCAAGTACAAACATTAAGGAATTCAAATGAAGAAAACTTTTCCAAGTTTTGATTTGGGGATTGACCATCTCTTTCCCTCGACTGACCCGTGGAAAGAAAGCAAAAGAAAGAAGAACAACAGCGCTTTGCATGCCTCGATGTTGGTGAACTAGACGACCTCGTCGAGGGAGCTCAAGCGAAGACAACAAAATATTTTATGCGACAAAATACGCAGAAAACGTTTTTCAAGGTAATTGTTGCATTTAATTACTACAATAAAATTCTCAAAAACACATTCTGTTTTTTTTTTAAAGATGTACGATAAAATTAAACGCAAACTATATGCTACAGACTGCGAATGCGAAATCTGTTCAAATCAAATTTTACAGGGCCGATCGGCTGCCGTGTTTTGGCTGTCAAATAATCAAACTAGTGAGACAATCTCAGATAGTGCAGAGTGTTATGGCCTGTAAGTACATTTTGAGTCAGCAGCTACCTGTATGTAACTTGATAGTTCAAGGCCCAAAATTAACTTACAATTACTATTTGACAAGAAGGTTTCAAATTTACTGTGGTGTTTTACGTTGAACTTCGTTTATTTTTAATCATTAATACGTTGAACTAGCAAACGTGATAATTTTATTTTTACAACGCCAACATTTGTAACTTGATACTTTTGTTTTTCTCGCAAAGTTTGTAAGATGATACCCTTATTTTCCCAGCAACATACAAAGGAAAATATGCTGGCTCTTTTCCTGCTGGAAAAAAAATGAACAAATGTTATTAACTTATGAAAAAAATGGAAGAGGAATGATTTTGTTTCATTCAAGAGGCAAATATCCATATCATCCATAAACAATGTAGAAGAAACAAACACTTACCGTGCATTTTTAGTGCAGAGTGCACTATTGGGATGGTTTTGGGGGGTTGACGCCGCTAACGCACTATGGCAATAAGGCACTAAGGCAATAAGGTGTAAACTTTAATGTTTGTTTAATTAATTAATTTCAATTAATTAATTAGCCTTGTTTGAGGGGGTGGGGTAGGTACCTTTGATTGCTACGTAAAATGTACTATACTTACATTTCTTCTTACATAACGTCACAAAACTATATATGGTTCCAATATTCTCTTGTTATCCTAGTGGTACTATTTTCTTAAGAACATAAGCGATTTTACACGAAACGCATGCGCAGATTGATTAGCGTTAGTGTTAACTATATGTTAGGTAAACGATACATTTCATACACAATTATACACAAACATTTAGTGCTTTTCCTTGTGGTTGAACACAGTATGTAAGACGCATGCGCTCTAGCATTGTCAGCATGATACAATCCGTTCTCGAGTTCAGATTCATGCGTGCAATACTCTCGTCTTAACGGGCGATAGCAGTTATATTTCAGGTTATATCAGTTCCCTCTTTTAGTGCAAAGAACGCTTTTGTGACAGCGTATCTTTTGGAATCATCCCTAGCTCGGTTGAAAAATGCCGTGTGCTGTTTTCAACTATTTCGTGTTTGCTAAGCTTTAAACAGGGAAACGAATGGATCGCCCCAGCCGCTTTTATTTTCTCTCCTATGAAAGAGAACAAGAAGTTCACAAATGTATTCACCCGAAACATTTCTGAGTTAGCGGCATTAAAATTAGTAATGTCGTGACAAAAGAAACTTCTCAAATATTGCTGTAGACACTGTGGCACTTACGGAAACCGCAAATAAATTTAGTCAGTCATTGAGGGGACTCATTCAGCGATGTAGGATATAATTTTGGTCATGTTGAAACGCTTCTCGGTTGTATTAATCGACATCATTGTGTATTTTGAACTGGTTTACTGTTAACACCAACGGTGGCAACCTAATAAGCACGTGCTATTCCGAGACACGACGTGACTATTTGATAATTAAATTAGTAATTGTTTATCGATGAAATGAAAATTTGCCTCTTGATTGAAACAAAATCATTCTTCTTCCAATTTTTTTATAAGGTAAAAACATTATTCCATTTTTCTCAGGAAAAAAGCGAGCATATCTTCTTTGTATGTTTTTGAGAAAACAAGGGTATCATGTTACAAACTTTGCGAGAAAAACAAAAGTATCAAGTTACAACTGTTGGTGATGAAAAACTAAAATTATCGCTTTTGCCAATTCAACGTATTAATGAATTTAGAATGAACGAAATTCAACGTAAAACACCACAGTAAAATTTAAAACCGTCTTGACAAACAGTAATTGTAAGTTATTTTTGGGCCTTGAACTAACAAGTTACATACAAGCAGCAGATGACTCAAAACGTACTTACAGTCCTGCATAACACTCTGCACTATCTGAGATTGTCTCACTAGTTACCTTTCGACACACCCATCGGAAAACATAGGCACGCAAGGCGTGCAAGAGTTATTTTTTTGTGAACTGAAAGGTTTCAGAGATAGCAGAATTCTGAATCGATGACATGTAAAATGTTTTACTAAACAAACTACAGTAACCTGACACGTCTCCAAATTACTATAGATATGATCTTATTTTCTAACAGGCAATTTGATTCGTTTTTTGTTACAACCCACACTGTGATTGGTGTGACATGCGCACATGCATAACTCCCCATCACTCACCGATCTCATAGCCCTTTCAACCCCAAGAGGAATTTTTGCTCAAAAATACTCAAGCCGTTAAGAGAACTTTTCGCATTTTATACGAGTCGTAAGTTTACCCTTTTTATAAAACAACACTACTTCACCGAAAATAGAAAGAAAGAAAGAAAAAAAACTTTCTGATACAAAGAAAGTCTGATTTTGCACTTTAACTTGACGCCACGCAGTCTTCAAAAAATATCGAACTGAAATGAATATCATCAAATAAAGCTATAAACTGCTACTGCAGAGACGTAAAAACAGTTTAGAAATGAAAGCTTCTTTTTTGTTTAATATCCTGGAAACAAAAGCCGACAATTTGTAAGCTCCCATTGAATTTATTCCCATAGCAAAAATAGAAGTGTCAAGTTACCACTTATAACTAAAAATAGCAAACATCTCGTGCGAACGATTTTCTCCGACACGAAAAACAAAAGTGTCAAGTTACCATTTGTAACTAAAATAGCAAGCATCTCGTGGGAACAGGTGCTGACGATTGGTTAGCTCTAATTGAATTTACTCCCTTGTGAAAAACAAAAGTGTCAAATTACTGTTTGTAACTAAAAAATAAAAATATCTGTCTATATTTGCATGCAACAAGAACAAAACAATCGTTACCTGTACCTATTGTAAACGTTCGAACTCTTTCGAATCAAAATAGTCTTGTCTCCCCTAAAAACTAAGAACTAGAAGCAACGATGCGTGACGTCTAATTGAATTTACTCCTTGTGAAAAACAAAAATATCAAGTTACCTTTGTAACTAAAAATAACATCTCGTTCATTTGCATACAACTAGCTCACGCACTGTTTCAAACCTCAAGGCTCATCTCGTCCATAACTAAAATCCTCAACCTAACCCACCGAATTTGCCGAAGTAAACCCAATATATGAATACTTCCTCCTCTTTTATAGAAGAATAAATATGGCCGTTCTGAACTGTATCGGGATCAAATCCTCTCATATACCATTTACCTTTAAAACAAGAAATTTGATTGGCTGTTTATAGTAGACCCGATCTGATTGGTGTGACATACATACATCTCTCACTCACTTACTCACTCACTCACTCACTGATCCATTGACCCGTCCACAACATACTTGACGCGCCGACTAAGAGGTATTTTTTTTTACAAAAAAATAACTCAAAAATTGGTATTTGCCCTGAACGGGACTCGAACCCACGTCTCCCTGATTACTAGTCGGGCATGCCCGACTAGTAATCAGGGAGACGTGGGTTCGAGTCCCGCTCAGGGCAAATACCAATTTTTTTCCGATGGGTGTGTCGAAAGGTAAAAATGCACGGTAAGTGTTTGTTTCTTCTACATTGTCTATACCTTTCATTTGCCTCGACATTTCTAACTTTCATGCATCCATAAACAGTTACTAATTTAATTATCAAATAGTCACGTCGCGTCTCGGAATAGCACGTTCTTATTAGGTTGCCACCGTTGGTACCGTGTTAACAATAAACTAGTTCAAAATACACAATGATATCGATTGAGACAACCGAGAAGCGTTTTAACTTTACCGATATTATTTATATCTTACATCGGTGAATGAGTCCCCTCAAAGACTGACTAAATTTATTTCCGGTTTCCGTAAGTGCCACAGTGTCTGTAGAAATATATTTGAGAAGTTTCTCTTGTCACGACATTACTACCAGGTACTTTTAATGTTGCTAACTCGGAAATGTTTAGGGTGAATACATTTGTGAACTTCTTGTTCTCTTTCATGGGGGGAGAAAATAAACAGGCGGCTGAGGAGATCCATTCGTTTCCCTCTTTAAAGCTTAGCAAACACGAAATAGTTTGAAAATAGCACACGACATTTTTTAACCGAGCTAGGGATGATTGCAAACGATACGCTGTCACAAAAGCGATCTTTGCACTAAAAAGGAAAACTGACATTACCTGAAATGTAACTGCTATCGGCCTTTAAGAGGAGTGTGGTATTGCACGCATGAATGCTGAACTCGAGAACGGATTGTATCATGCTGACAGTGCTAGAGCGCATACGTCTTACATGTTGTGTTCTACCACAAGGAAAAGCACTTAACGTTCAAGTGTAATTGTGTATGAAATGTATCGTTACCTAACATATAGTTAACACTTATGCACAGCAATCTGCGCATGCGCTTCGAGCAAATTGCTTTTGTCCTTAAGAGCGGAATAGTACCACAAGGATAACGAGAGAATATTGGAACCATATATAGTTTTCTGATGTTAGGAAAGAAGTATTGTAAGTATGGTACGTTTTACGTAGCAATCAAAGGTACCTACCCCACCCGCTCAAAACAAGGCTAATTAATTGAAATTAATTAATTAAACAAACATTAAAGCTTACACCTTATTGTCTTAATTACATAGTGCCTTATTGCCATATTGCCATAGTGCTTTAGCGGCGTCAACCCCCAAACCATCCCAATAGTGCCACTCTGCACTGAAAATGACTACTAAAACTTGGAAGAATGTACGAGACAGCTCACCAGAATGATGGAATTAATGCCCTTCGACTTAACTGCATAAACTCAACCCTGCCTGCTTGTGCTATGATTCCAAACCAGCAAAACTTCACAAGGCACGATGAGCGATTCAACTTCTCAACCATCTTCTCGGGCTGCCAAATTGGGCAAGTTCGCGTTACTTTCAAGAGCGATCAAGTACTGTCATTTCATCTTGAAGTTCTTTCCTTACAGAGTCGTAAATCGTTTGAATATTTCTTCTGTTTTCACCGAACTTTAGGCATTTCTCCCAAAGATTTAGAAGGATTCAAAGCTGATATCGCTTTCATTTACACGGCGTTCGCTTGCTCGTTGGTAGCCTCCTACGCAGACATTCTTTGGGCTCGTCACGCAATCTTCCTCCCCCACGAACGTCTGCTGAAACGAACGGGTTGTTTAATTAGACCAATCACAGCGCACTGCTCGATCAAGGCAGCGAACTTTGAACCTTGGTAAATTTTCGCGCGCCGAAGTTGTAAGAAACTAAATAGGGGATATTTGCGTGGCCTTCCAAAGGGTTTTGCGAGACTTTCAAAATCGTCGATTTGAATCCTTTTCAGCGAGAAGCTATGGAATATTTTGTGAAGAAAAAGGTGGACGCCTTCGTTAATCTACCGACTGGGAACGGGAAGGCGCTTATTTATCAAGCTGATGATTGTGAATAAAAGACAGGCCAAACACGACTCCTACAGTTCGTGGCATTTGTACATTTGCCGTTTATTTTTCGGTCTTTGGACCTCTGTGTCGCTTCACTCTTGTTTATGAAGGGCATTTCGTGTTCGTGGACAAATATGATACTTGTTAGTGATAAGAATCTACCGACTGTACACTGACTGTACTTGCAAACAGTTCTAATCATAGCCGGGCCCGTCACAATGTAGGTGTAGAATGCGAGTAAGCAACACGTTTAGAGTAAATGTCATATTTTGTCCCTTAAAAGCAAATACTTGGAGACTTAAAAACAAATCGTGCAATAGAAATGAGCCAAGACAATACACTAACACATGGCAAATTATAGAGGTGTCAAACGCAACACGCAGATAACAACGGAAATCAGGCTTACTGTAGTTTGCGAAACGAAACCAAACGAAACGAAACCAACAAACGAAACCAACCAAACGAAACCGACAAAACGAAACCAACAAAACGAAACCAACCAAACGAAACGACAAAACGAAAACCAACAAAACGAAACCAACAAAACGAAACCGACAAAACGAAACCAACAAAACGAAACCACCAAAACGAAACCAACAAAACGAAACCACCAAAACGAAACCAACAAAACGAAACCAACAAAACGAAACCACCAAAACGAAACCACCAAAACGAAACCAACAAAACGAAACCGACAAAACGAAACCACCAAAACGAAACGACAAAACGAAACCACCAAAACGAAACCAACAAAACGAAACCAACAAAACGAAACCAAACCAAACGAAACCGACAAAACGAAACCAACAAAACGAAACCAAACGAAACGGAACCAAACAAAACAAAACCAAACCAAACCAAAACTAGATGAAAGAAATTGAAACATAATCTATCTTGTTACTTTGTTATCGATTGTCCCTTTAAAACGATTTCTATTCAGTGCCTCACATAGGGAAATAAAATAATTCGATATGTTCGCGAGCTTCTGAAAGCTCCTACATAATGTACGTTTTAGCGGAATCAGAATTTCAAATTCCTATGTTTACTTGTTGCTCCGTATATTATCCATTTATCGAATCGTGGGAAGGTTTAGAAGTGTATGTGGATCTGACCTTTTTTGTGAATGAATTGTGAAAGTTTGCAACTACAACCTACCCAAAATAAATTATAATCTTTGTAATCAGTCTTTTATTAATACTTAAGACAAACAGTAACAAAACGGATCAGAGCATCAACAGTTGCAACGTCAAGCACGACGTTTACGCCAAACGGAAGAAACTGATATCAATGTAGATTAAGCCTGGGATGTGTCGAAAACGAAGACCCAAAAACGAAGACCTAAGACCTAAGACCCACTGGTCTAAAACGAAGACCCACTGGTCTAAAACGAAGACCCTGTGGTCTAAAACGAAGACCCACTGGTCTGAATCCTCTTTTTCTTCGGGGAAATACTTTACTCTACGCTAACTTGCACTCATTTCTGTAACGCATAAATTAAAATGTCATCTGAGCGCGCGACTAGCTGTTGACAGTTACTTTATCTTCGTCGGCACAACACGTGTCAAATCGCGTATTAACGCAGTTGAACTCCAACAGTACAGAGAAATATTAATACGCTGCAGTGACGATTTTAGTATATTTTGTCGTCACCAATACTCTATTTTTCAAATGCATATGAGAAAATTACCATGAGGTGCTTCATTACTTTGCCGCAAAGGTCAACTGTGCGTGACTCGCAAATTTATTCTCCACGTGGTACAAGAATGTGTGAAATCAAATTCTTGTACCACGTGGTGAATAAATTTGCAAGTCACGCACAGTTGACCTTTGCGGCAAAGTAATGAAGCACCTCATGGTAATTTTCTCATATGCATTTGAAAAATAGAGTATTGGTGACGACAACATATACTAAAATCGTCACTGCAGCGTATTAATATTTCTCTCAGTACTGTTGGAGTTCAATTGCGTTACGCGATTTGACACGTGTTGTACCGACGAAGATAAAGTAACTGTCAAGCTAGTCGCGCGCTCAGATGACATTTTAATTTATGCGTTACAGAAATGAGTGCAATTTAGCGTAGAGTAAAGTCTTTCCCCGAAGAAAAAGAGGTTTGAGACCAGTGGGTCTTCGTTTTAGACCAGTGGGTCTTCGTTTTAGACCACAGGGTCTTCGGTTTAGACCACAGGGTCTTCGTTTTAGACTAGTGGGTCTTCGTTTTAGAGTCTTAGGTCTTAGGTCTTCGTTTTTGGGTCTTCGTTTTCGACACATCCATTTGCATTAAGCCTGTGGGTCACGCATTCTCTCTCGGCAGGAAAGGATTACTGCAATCACTTGTGTAGTGCAATCTCATGCCTTTTTCATTTTACAGTAGTTAACCTCGATGATGGGACGAGATCGGAAGAGAGGTTTCTTCAGAGATCCAGCGGTGTAAGCCGATGATTTTTAAAATTATGTTTCGTTTGGTTTGGTTTCGTTCTGTTGGTTTCGTTTTGTTGGTTTCGTTTTGTTGGTTTCGTTTTGTCGGTTTCGTTTTGTCGGTTTCGTTTGGTTGGTTTCGTTTTGTCGTTTCGTTTTGTTGGTTTCGTTTTGTTGGTTTCGTTTTGTCGGTTTCGTTTTGTTGGTTTCGTTTTGTCGGTTTCGTTTTGTTGGTTTCGTTTTGTTGGTTTCGTTTTGTTGGTTTCGTTTTGTTGGTTTCGTTTTGTTGGTTTCGTTTTGTTGGTTTCGTTTGTTGGTTTCGTTTTGTGGTTTCGTTTTGTTGGTTTCGTTTTGTCGGTTTCGTTTGTTGGTTTCGTTTCGCAAACTACAGTAAGCCCGGAAATCATGCAGACCTATGCCTTCGCACGATTCAGTTAACGGCTCTAGTTTTCTCTTAATTACTCAATACGGGTTGCTGGACGAAAAACACACTCAAATCTATTTCCACAGCGCATTCAATTAAGTGTGCGATGTCCACTGAACTCTTGCCAAACAC
>JAHPZR010044885.1:10000-18137 GCA_019787425.1 Platygyra sinensis | reverse complement strand
AACAGGAATTGCACTGACAGTGTCAGAATAGCCCTTGGAAGCTCTAGTGTGGTACTTACTTTGCCAAAAATCTACCTTTCCCATTTGACCCTTTGAGTAGGAAGACTTTATTTTCAAATAAATAGTTAGTTTACACAGTTTTCTTGCAATCGTGGTGACTTTCATACAACTCTACCTACACAAACTGTCCCATCACATTTGAATATCCAAATTATCACTTGTAGGAAGCCTGGGTACAACTAAGTATATGTAGTGATTTTTTAGTTTTTAAGTCAAGAGTGTATAATAGAGGGTTTCCTATAAAACATAATAAAAAATCTTTGAATTCGTAGATTACCTACTTGTTTAAAGCCATAACTATAAACATAATTCTTTTTTGTTTCAGAACATCATTTTCTTGAATGGCATATTTTGTTTGTGGATCATTTTGCCTTGAATCTTAATTTCCCCCTGAAAAATGAATTAATCGATATCTTCCATATCGTGGTTTGTCAAACGTTTCCAGTACTTCCATACTCACATATTTTATTTTTCCTTATAACCACTCTTTATTTTTAATTCCAAAATCCATTTTATCACAAACTCCCCATCTCTTTTAACATTTTCTTTAATTATTGTTTCAACATATTTTTCACATCAACAATATTACCTTCTAAAACAACCCTTAACTTAGCTTTAGTGCTTATAACCTCAAAACTATCTCTTTTACCACCCCCCTCTTTTTTTTTATTTCCAAATTGTAATCAGCGTGACACAGATGCACTTTCTCAAAGTTTAAAAAACCTCTGCTGAAGAATGTTTCCAGAGCCCCTTAAACTTTTGAAAATTTAAGTTTGGAAATTACTTGGAACTTTTTTCAGTCCACCTTATTTCCAGATCTAGTCAATAGAAGAGTGCTGGAATAGGCTTGCATTGGTTTGGCAACCATCCCCAAATAATGAGAATGATGTCAATGATAACGAATGATGACCATAATTTTCTTTTTAACTTGAGTTTTGAATTGAAGGGCCAGGGTATTGAGTTTTGAGTGTTCTTTTTTTCAATGTTCAGAAGTTGTTCCATGCTTATACTCATGCAGCTCCCATCTTGAATTCAGAGTTAACTTTCCAGTTCTGCCATAGAAGAAGTCAGTTTTTGGCCCACAGGTGAACATTGGACAATACTTTCCCTTTGACCCCTTCTTTTTTTGGCCTGTGTATCATCATGTGCTGTAAGAGTTAAGCTGTGTTAAGTTACACTTGTTCCTGTGTTGTTTCCCTTTCCCCAGCATCGGCGGACATGGAGCTTTAATTGTTCCTCAAAAAACCCAGATTTTACAAGGTAGGTAGATTTATATTGTCCACCATGAGCAGGGCTATCATTAAGGGCAAGTAACCTGTAACACCTGTGCGGCTGAGTATCCCTTGATTTTTGCTGATGACTTCTATGGGTGAAATTGCCTGTTTGTTACAGAATTCATCTACAAGTAAATCAGTTGCTACGAGGTTGTGGATAACAAGGCACAGGTGACCTCAAAACTTACGGACAGCCCTGCATAGTATTATTTACCGGATCAATGTTTTTTTTTGACCTCTTGAACTTTTATGGGTCAGAAGTTCGGACTTGGCATTTGTTCCATTATCCATTGGCAGGATATTTTGAGGCGAGGCATTGTTACCCTCTGGTAGATTTTCCCTAGATTTTCCAGGCCTCGTGTTCGAAAGGCTGATTAGAACTATCTAATCTACCGGATAAATCGCCCATATCCAGTAGGGATAGTGTTACACAAAACAAACCACGCACTCATATCCTGCTAGGATAGTGATTATATCCAGCTTAACGCATAAGCGGTTCATCCAGCCTACCAGATAGAACAATCGTGGCCAGACTGTGTATAAAATGGACACCAAGTATAATTTTTTTTTTTTTACTAGCGGGCAACGTGGAAGATTCATTATGCCCGCTTTCGACAAAATTTCAGACTTGATTTTTGTTGTGTTTTTTTCTTTTTCTAACATGCCTGAAATTTTCAACAGCCAAAATGTTGAGCAAAAACCAAAACCTGCTAGTTAACCAAAGGTAAATTTTTTCTAGTTTGTGGCTAGGTGCCTACTGTTAGTCGCAAGCCACCAGAATGCCTAGGGTTAAACCATCAGATGAGTAATTACATTTCTTTACTCTTGACAGTCTGTGTCAGCCTTTGCACCTATTTGTAACCCAGTTAATTGTGCATGGGGACAGAAGGCATTACTGGATACTTGGGCAGTAACAAGGAAACATGGAAGGTAACCAATTTGTGATGTACCAAAGAAGTTCACATTGATTGTAAAACCTTAGTATAGTGGTTCTTGATGGTTTGATCTAACTGACGTTTTTCTGTATCTGTTTTTTGTGACTTGGTGAACACTACTGTAACATCTTCTCATTTCACTATCAACTTATTCATAGTTGCCACAAAGGCCATTTCTCTGTAATGTCAAAATAAAGTCAATGTTGTTGTTGTTGTTGTTGTTGTTGTTGTTAAAAGGTTGGAAATCTTTTTCATGCTATTCTCAAAGTTCCAACATTGAAAGAACTGTATAGAACAATAATAACAAACACTGCAACATGTTCCCATTTGTTGGGCCACAACATTTGCGAAAGGCCCAGGAATGTTGGAAAACCTTGATTACACTTTCTGGGATGCCATCAATAGAAATTAAAATGTTTATAATCCTTTTTGATACACCTCAAAGACATACAACGACAACAAGTATATACTAAAATACCTTGACTTTATTTACTTGTCTTAATTGATAAAGCAAAGCTGCAGCAGGTTTAGGCAGCACGGAACCATGATAAGGCACGCCCTAATGTGGCTAGCGGCTGGGGGTATTAAAAATGGATGCGGTTAAGCTACGAACTTAAGATACTGAGAGACCTGGAAATGATAACCTATGTATTACTGTACATAATTGTTTTATTTTTAGTTACCTGTAAGTTTGCATAATGGGATCAATCCATGGTTTGCCAGAGATCAATAAACTCATTCACAACTAGAGTACGTCTAGTCTTGATATACATAATTCTGGCTAAATTCTTGAGATTTAATTGTTAAAATGAATAATTGGATAGCAACCGATAGCGAAAATGTAACTATGATCACTCAGTCATAAATAAATCCTGATTCATAGTATTATTTCTGTCGTTAGGATTATGATGCTACTGAACTGGTGAAAAAATACCAGGGCCCACCTCCAGACATACTCATTGATCAGGTATTGAAATATGCATGCAATTTGTGGTTCCAGAAAAAATTCCAGAACCACCTCAAGGAGGGTTATTGGAAATTCAAGGCTTAGTGGGGAGGGGTGAAAACTGAAGTTTCTGGGGGGACTGAGGTGGGGCATCGGGTTTGAACCAGTCCCCCATTCCCCTGCTATGCGAGGGAAAGGGACCAATATTCTCTGGAACATATCGCAATAATGGTAATTTTAGCTTGTCTTCTAACTTAAAGCGTTAGTTTAGTGATGATATCTTGGAAAAAATGTTCAAATGTGCCCTATTGATTTAATTCTTATTTTTTCTGTTCCATATCAGGGTTTGGATGATGATGTTTTTATCCAAATCAACTGCTTCCGGAAAATTTTGTTGAAGCTTGCAGGTCAAAAAATGTGCCAGTCACCTTGAGAATGCATGAGGTATCTCCAATCTTAATTCTTTGGTGAGCCTGCTCGCAGGCTAAGTAAGAGGAGGTGTAGCCTGTTCCAGGCTCTCGGTAGTCGGAGACGAGCGAAAAACGAGCGAGGAAAAGACGAGGGAGGACTAAGGCGAGGAGCGTTGGGAGGGCTCTTTCCTTCCTTCCTAGCCTTAGTCCTCCCTCATTTTTTTTTCTCGCTCTCCCCTATTTTCCCTCCCACTACCGAGAGCCTGAAACAGGCTAGAGGAGGTGGCGCTACTTAAACATGAACATGGTTGTTAGTTTTCTTGTAATTATGGATTAAATAAACTGTTGGGCTGGGTTGACAGGAAACTGAAACACCTTAGCTATTCATCAACTTGAAGTTGGGTCAATGTGGCGTTTCAAGTTTTGGCTGCCGACGCTCGAGACATAGCCTTGCAAACTCGATATGGCGGTTAAAAGACGTGGCCAAATGGACTCACAAGAAGACGCAAGTTGAAAACTTGGGCCCTACTTGCGACTCCGTTTGGCCAGGCTTGCGTGTACTTGCGTTGAATTGCTCGCACTTTGATCGAGATCAAATCTGCACGCAAGTCCACGCAAGTTTTTTCACCATTTGGGCAACCACCCAATTCCAACGCAAGTTGAGTGACGCCCATCAACTTGTTACTAGCCAATGTAAGAATTGCCGGGTAATTGTTCGGAAGCCGGTTGACGCTAACCCAGGATTCAAAGATAACGAAAGTACTAATTTTGTTGCGGTATAAATTTTTTTCATTGCTCATTTGTTGTGTAGTTTACGATATTAAAACTCAAACTGAAGGGCAAACATTGTAAGCAGATATTTACCTCACTGCACAGTTATCAGGCTGTCACTACCCGGCCCGAAATTTTGGACTGAAATCCCTGAAATGAGGATTTTTTGCGACTTGGGTGTACTTGCGAGGAAACTTGTGAGTTCGTTTGGCCATCCAACGCAAGTCTCTGCGTAAGTTCAACTTGCGGTTTCTTGCGACTATTTGAGAGTCCGTTTGGCCAGGGCTTATGTTACCTTTAGCAACTTCAGGAAATATTGTGAGAGATTAATTGTAATAGCTTAAATTTAAGTTTATTAGCATGAATTTTTTTGGCTGGGGGGTGGGGGTGGGCAGTGAGAGTAACTTTTGCGCTCGGAGATCATAGCTTTCGTTTTGCCTAAGGGAGAGCTCGAAAACTAGTTTTCTTTGCACTGTACTCTGTTAAGTTTAAGACATTAAGTACATTCTTAAGTTCTGATTATGAACTTTTTTTTTCTGCAGGGCTATAATCATAGTTATTATTTTTATCACTACTTTTATGAGGACCATATCAAGCATCATGCAAGATACCTGAAGAATGCTTAAAGGAGAAGGCTTTCTTTTTGAGTTTCTCAAAAGAAGTGGAAACAATAGCTTTAGATGTTATAATAATAAATTAAAATTTTGGATAGAAGTCAGTCCATTTTTTTTGTCAGTTTTCTGTTAACTTTGATTATAAAATTTGTCTGCTCAGTAAGCTGCCACATCATCTTAGACTTGTAAATAGTACTTTGTAGAGAGTCAATTATTTAAACCGGCAGATAATGTGAACTTACCGGCTGCAAACCGACACCTGACTTACTCACTTAGCTTCAGTGTAGCCCCTGAAGAAGTTTAGGTCCTGTCTAACGAAATATTGCGCATTAAATTTATCCTTTTCAGCTTTTCAGTTGGTTTTTATACTTAAAATTAAATTGCTTTCAAATTGCCATAAACCTCCAAATCACTAGAGTATGACAGACCCTCTGTAATGGAGTCAATCTGAGAGCATTGGTCGAAAAAGCAATTTACAGAGAAACTGTTTACCTGAAAATTAGGGCTTGGTTGAGGTCAAGACGATGGTAGACAGTTGAATGGCCAGAAACCACCCGACATCGGCGCAAATAAGCGTAATATGCGTTTTAACCATTCCTCTCCGTATCTGGGATTGTCTAAGCCGGTGTCTTTATCTCAACACTTCTTTACCATTGGTTTTGTTGATGGTGATCCTGTTCCCTTGTTTGATAGAAGCTCGATCAAGCTATTAACTTGGGATTAGAGAGAATTTTGATTTCAGTTTCTGTAACTTTTCGTTGGGGGTTTTTTGTTTGATTGCTCGTTCGTCAGCTTTGAGTTTGAATAATCTGTATGTAGCTGGGGAAGTACTGTAACGGGGATGGAAGGAGGTGTCAGGAAAAAACCAAACATGGCGCCACCCCCGGTTGTTGCATCCCCCCGTCCCCCAACCCAGGGGCGTAGCTAGGATGTTTTAAAGGAGAGTTCACGCCTGTCAAAGTGAAGATTATCATGCCCGTTTCTGCCACCTTTTGTAGGTTGTTTTGCTTAAGGACGTTCGCGCGAAAATTTTCCAGTCGATAGAATTTTTTTAAATTTTTACTGCAGGCAGATAATGAGTTACTTGTGCCAGAAATGCAAAAAAAACTGGGGGTCACCGTCTTTGTTTCAGAGAGAAAGCGTGGGTAAACTATACTGATTTCGAAAAATTGTCCCATATAATTGAGCATGGGTTACAGGGGTTTATAGATAGAAATATCGAACGTGAGTCAACGGAGGCAAACGATCTTAGTCATATTTTGTAGAAGTAGGTCTGTTGCGTAAATAATTTCAAATGTTGCTAACGTTTTCACAAAATTTAACCCTTTAAGAGGCATTTGAAACCGCCGCAGAGATGCAAAAAGAGCTAATAAGACGGAATTCGATGGTGCATTTTTGCTAAAAATTCAACTTGTAGTCGATAGATTTTCTTCATTTTTTCTCTAAACGTAGAAAATCAGTAGGAAAAATGATCCATCGAAAGAAAAAATTTGGGTCACCGAACGTACAAGATCGTTAAATCCAGGCAAAGCTCTAGCAATGGCCATCTGCCATTTCATTTGTTTATTTTAGGGCGCGTTTGTTTGGGATATTCCGGAATAAGAATATATTCCGGAATATATTTCCGGCTATTCTGCTCCTGGGAGCAGAATAGCTGGAATGGAATCCAGGTATGCCGGAATGAGAATAGCTCCCAAACAAACGCTCACTCGCATTATTCCAATTATTCTTATTCTGGATTGATCCCAAACGAACGCGCCCTTAGACTTAGCGCGCGCGCTCACGGATGACGTGGCATGTGGAATTTGCGTGCGCAGTAAGGATGCGCCAGAAACATTAGCGCGAACGTCCTTAAAAAAAGGCTTACAATGGATGGAAGGGGGGGGGGGGGGGCGCACGGGCACGCTAGGACCCCCAAGCTACGCCTCTGCAATCTTCCTTAATATAAATGACCGGTCCTCTAGTCTGTAAAAACTGGCATCTTTAAAATTTATTGAGTGAGTCTTAAGTATCAGGACAGGTCCATCTCTTTCACCGCTTTTGGAGGCTTGTATCACCTCGTTGGTAGCCTGCAGAACCAGGCGTGACCGCGAATCGCGTTTCGCAGTCCTGCTCCGCTAATCCGCCTGTTCAGACTGGGTACCCTCGTTGGTGGTTTTTTTCTACTTTGGCCCCATTAAACTATTTACAGTCCCGTTTTCACGGTTTCCTGTCGCCTGCTGGAAAATTTAAACGTTGATGCCCAATACTAAATAAAGTTGAGAGTTATAACCGTTCTGAGTATTTCCTGGGTTACAAAGAACAGATACCCGGCAGAATGCCTTTTAGGCCAAATTTTTCATACAGATAAGTGCCTTAAAAATTTTTTCCCCGCGAATCGTGACTCGGTTTTACAGACAAATAAGTGGCGAAAACCTAATTGTGGCTTTTCTGAACGACAGTATTTCCTTTATATGTGATCAGTCAAATTCTTTACTCACTACCTTCGGTTTTTATTCATAAATACTTCAGAACTCAAATCTTCTGTGAGTAGTTAGACATTAAATTCTCCATCATGTTGCCCATACATTTACCACTCAAGCAAGATGGCATCTAGCCTGCGAAAACAGCCGTCCTTCTTCGCTCCCGGCCCGAGTGGCGTTTCGCGTGGCCGAGAGCGAAGAAGGACGGCTGTTTTCGCAGGCTAGATGGCATCTGAAACGGGGGCGTTTTTTTATTCAACCCCCCAAATTCCGAAATATTCGCAACGGGGACAAATGATACGGAAAGTTCCAGAAAACCCGAAATCTTCCAGAATGAAAATCAAATGGAATAGAAAATTTCCGTATTTTTTTTCAATGTTTACCGAAAAGTTTAGTATACCCCACGAGGTTGTCTTCTTTTTATTCGCCAGTGAATCACGTGAGATTCAGCAGGGCAACGATTACCCCAGACAAAATATGACGGCGACTTGAATTCGTAAATGGATTAATACTTTGCTTGCCACTTGTCTGTCGATAAATATTGGCTAAAATTCGTCAAGAAAAGCGGTTTAACAGCAGTAAACTGAAAAAAACGCTCCCTTGTACCACTTATTAAACCAATTGCTTTGCGACATTTTCGCCCGGGGGGGGTACTTGGGTCAATT
>JAHPZR010044885.1:0-5000 GCA_019787425.1 Platygyra sinensis | reverse complement strand
TCATTTAGATTTATACCTTTTCTTGGATGATAAACAGCAAAATTTTTACAAGCTCTTGTAAATTATATTGACTTCCGTTGACTTTGGCATTGATGCCAGGCACATTAAATTTCCAATGATTACACAACAAGAAAGCCATTCAATTTGTCACCGCAACTTTTAATCTATGTCTTAAACAGGGTATCAAAATTCTCTGGAATTCTGGGTAAGAAAATCAGCGATATTTGTCTTAAACAGGGTCAGGGTACGAGAGGCCAGGCCGCACCTCCCCACCCAGGGATATATCGAGTACCCCCCGGGATTCTGATCAGGTTTTGCAGGGAAAAAAAAAAAAAAGGTTTTGCAGGGAATGAGAGTCCATTCAAGCGTTCAGATGTATGGGGCGTATTCAGGGTCGGTTTCTTTAAGAAATTCAAGAATGGATATTTAAATCCAAAAATGGATTTTGCGTTTCTTTACTAAACAGATCAATCTAACATCTTTCAGATCATGGTGCATCAAAGGAACCGAAGAATCCACTTCCAGTGTGGATTCTTCTGTTCCTTTGACGCACTGTGATTTGAGAGATTGTGGATTGATCTGTTTAGTAAAAAAACGCAAAATCCATTCTTGGATTTAAAAATCCAATCTTGGATTTTCTTTTCTATTTGGAACCTCCAATGCAGACATTCATTGGGCTCCTCGCCCACGAACGTCTGCTGAAGGCAAGGGAACATTCCTTGCCTTTTGTTTGCTCAAGTCCTGATCATGGCTGCAAACTTAGGACCCAGAGAAGTTCAACGGATACCAGCATGACCTTTCCATGATTACGTAGAGATTAAATCGGTCAATTTAAATCTTATTGGCAAGACGCTGTAAAGTAAAATATGTGAAGAAAAATAATGAATATGTTTGTACATGGACATTCGTTTGCAGGGCTTGTTTCTATCAAATCGTGCCTTGAATACTGGAAGCCTGCAGAAAGTCTGCTTGGAACTTGAGAAATGATCGCAAAATGCCAAACTACTGGCATGTCCTTTTATCGAGTATGTAGGACAGTTATGATAGTGTTTAAATCCCCTTCGAGAAACAATAGTTTATTTTGCCTTGAAAAGGATGAAGTGGTCATAAATCAACAAATGTGGACTGGATTTAGTAGAAAAACTTTACTTTAATACACTGACGCGAGTCTGTTTAGTTTATTATTAGGTTTTTATTACACAATAAGCCAACACCGATTTGCTCAAAAATAATTTTGACATGATCTCCGGCCGATTTTTGAGTTAAAGTCTGCAACTGTGATTGGGAGGCAAGCAAACAAAGGGCAAGGAATGTTCCCTTGGTTTCAGTTCAAGTTCAAGTTCAGACATCATAGTTGCAGCTTGCTGGAAGCTTGGCCCAAACATTGACTTATTTTGCACCCTGCCAAGGTGAAAACTGTCCAACTATCATGGCAGTTTGTAGCTTTATGACTCATGATAAATTTTTTTTGTACCAGCTTTTTACTGAAAAATGGACCTACATGTAACTGCTTGAATTGCAACTTATTTTTGTGTATTATTTTGATGATGTGGTCTGGAGAACTTACATGTATGCTTTGCCAGTTTATTATTACCTGACTGTATGTTAAGAAGGATACCATGGTTCTGAAGCCTTAATTGTCAATGAAATGTTACCTGGCTAATGTGCAGTTAAGTAACTTTTAAAATGCATGCATTGCCAATTATTAGTATGGCGAAGGCAGGAACTACCGAGCCTAACTTGTAAGTGAAATAATTGGATCATGTTTACTGTAGGTAGCGTCAGCCCGCACTACAGTGTGATATATCAACACTCAGCTGAGGTATCACTACAACAACAACAACAACATCTTTATTTCTTACATTAAATATACAAATATCACACCACCTGCAAATAGCAAGGCTAATCGAGGCAGGTGGTGTGTGGACGGCTTAAGATTTATTACGATAGGTATCAGCGCACAGTAGGTGGGGTGTTGGCTGAGTAGTGATTGATTGTTGATTGAGAATAACACACATATCAGCCAATGTATGGACCGATACTGGACTGATACTCAACTGACACTCGATCAACACTCAACCGATACACAACTGACACTCAACTGACTGTCGGCTGATATACATGTATCGGCTGTGTATCAGTTGACACCTGGCCTATACAATACTTGACCAATGCATGTGTGTGTGGGTGTATACGTAATTGGCCACTCCCTATTGGGGCTTTTCAGGACCAATGCACACAGACAGACAGTGATAAATAAATAATATTCAAATAAACATAACTAGGCTAAGAATCCCAACTGGCAGGAGGCAGACCAGTTGCCTATTTACAAGCATAGCTGAGAATTTGAACTCTTGGCTACCGAGAACAACATCAACTGGCAGTCAGAACGAGATTTAAACCCATGACCTATGGATATCAAATCCGGCACTATAACCACTCAGCCATGCTACCTCTGTGTATCAACCGAGTGTTGATCAACAATCGGTCAATAGTGTCTACCGAAACCACCCACAGTAAACATGATCCAACTAATCTATTGTTGAAATCAAAATTAATATTATTGGGATGTGCAGTAGATTAAGTTCTTTCTCCTTCATTCTTCAAGCAAGTCTGCAAGGGAAAAAAGCAATGGGAGTCCACCTATTTGAGAGTCTTCCATATTATTGTTTTTGCCAAGTTGCTGTTATACCCGGCGTGCCCAATCGATGAAAATGAATAATCGATATAATTGATATCAATCAATATAATCAATATTAACTGATCAATTAATATCGGAAATCGATGAAAATCAATCACCAAGATAATTGTGAGTATCTATGTTCATCAATTTCCATCATTTTTCATTGATTTTCATTGATTTTATCGATTTTCATTGCTATTATCAATTTTTCTTGTCTGAGCTGTCCTTTGCAACTCACCACGCAGAAGGCCTCACCATGGCTACTGATTTTCTTCTTCAAGAAATATTTTTTCATCTGCTGCTAAAGTAAACCCACGCTCATGGTACCCTTTTGCAACACACACTAGCTATCAAATTGAATATCGCATCCATGTTTGACCAGACATGCACTCTGTATATGCAGCAAGTACTGGGAGCAAGTCTGAAAATTGAAGGTATCCTCTTTCAAGAGTTACTGACTGAATTGAATTGCTGATTGAATTGATAGCAATAGATTATTACAAGGACTAGGATTGTGAGTATCGATTTTCTTTGATTAATTGAGGCAATCGATAATAATCAATTAATTATTATCGATTATATTGATTATATCGATTAGGCATGCTGGGTGTTATACCACTGAAAGAGTTGCTGTTTCATATATCTAATCAAAGAGTAACATACAGTTAAATGTTCGATGAAACTTCAGAAAGTACTCCAAATTAACCATATTTATTCCTTAGTGTAGCAAAGGGTAATATGGAAATGTCCTGTTGCTAAGCAGCACTCAGTTCAGTCCACTGTTGGAGACTGCATTTTAGCCTTCAACTGTCACTTTCTTTACTTGTACAATTCTTTATTACTAATAAATATCAAAAGAAACATGCCCAGAGTCTTGCGTCTGGACTCACAATTTCATATAACTAATTGCTATAAAGATTAATAACAAACTATTTACAAATGTATGAATAGCAGTTAGATAAAACAGTGTTTATGATGTTCAGTTCTGACACGTATCAGGATGTAAGGGTGCCCCTTGGTCTCTGGGGTGGAAGCAGTTCATGAAAGGGATGGGCACTATTAGTAGTTATCTTATCCCATGTAAGCTTATCTTTGATTCTAATTACATCAGTTAACGGTGTATATTTGCTGGTATAACATAACGTAGAGCCCACTTGCAAAACCTTAACTGCTTTCAAAACCTGACTGACTACATTGCACTTGTCTTCAACCCTATCTTTCTATATGTGATAAAATTCAATTTTCATGCAGGTTTCAAATGCCCACTGGCAGGCTGTACAAGAATGGAGTTAAGCAGTCATGGTGAATATTGCGACTTCAATGATGAAAAGGAACTTGTGAATGTCTTTGGTGGTGTTGCATATGATCATGACAGCATGCCAAAGGTGGTTGCCGTGCACACTTTGTCGCCAGAAAAACTGAACAAGCAGCACAGCTCTATAATTGATGGGCTACCTAGGAATGTTATTGGGATCAGAAGCAAGCCAAAGAAATTAAGGAATTTAAGCATTCAAAGATCATGTGTAGATTTCAGAGAGCAAGAAAACTCATTCAAAAGTGTAAGTTGGTATTTTCCTTTTTGTTTTATGTACTGCCTACGTTTCAATTCAGTTGCCAGTGAGATTGCTGACAGACTTGTATATCTGACGAGTTCCTTGTTTTCATTATTAGTCATCTTTTGGTTTGGAACAACTTAGTCAAAGGCACTCGAACCATAAGAACACAACACCGGTAGTCACAGATGCAGTTACTACTAGGGACCTTGAGACATCATCACCATGTAATAGTACAGAGAAAGAACGTGTCAAACCTGCAATGAATTTGAGATCAATCCGTGAGAGGACCTTCCATGAAAGAGAGCTGGGATGTGGGCATATGAACAAGAACGAAGACTATCTCAAGACGTCAGATACAGTCACAGAAGTGTTTTCTGTAGCTGAAAATTTATCGCTTCCCTTGTGAAATCAATACTCAGTCCATAACATTCTCTGAGGACAGCAACACTAAAAATGGTAGCTTAGAATGTCTTGATTGGTTTAGCATTGGTGTCTTGGCAGAAAAAAGTCCTGACGAACTGAATTTACTACTATGCTCAGGAAAAGGTTTGGCAGCGGGGAAAAGTAATCGTGAAGGACAAATCATTGAAGGCTGCAGAAATGAAAGTATGCCAAATTATAGATCTTCTACTGGAACTTTGAAAGTTGCTGCTGGTGGCAAATTTGGTAATGATGAAGACAAGAAGGGGTGTCCAGACACATCTAGTGATATTGGTAAAACCGCTGGTAGGTCCTCACTGGAAATGTGTTTGGAAGGAATT
>JAHPZR010044881.1:70000-75701 GCA_019787425.1 Platygyra sinensis | reverse complement strand
TAGCAACAAACACCATGTCTTTGACATCTGCTCCAACAAACTTGGCTATAGTTTCTAGAGATGAGTTCCACAGATTCTGCACCTTATATCTGAACCAAGCATCTGGACATTTTTTCCATCTCTTCCTGGGTATTGAAATTTCCAACAAACTGAAATTAATTACTTATGCCATAAAATTTAAGTAATAAATTAATAAATAAGGGAAGAGTGGCCATGGAATGCCAGGAAGAATGCTTGAGTCTGCTTACACTATTCTGAGGGGTAAAACAACTAAAAGCACATGATTTTTAAGGCTAGCCTAAAGAGAAGAGATGACCTCTGACTCTTGCAAGGGAAAAGATCTTGGCAACCAATGCTACTGCCACACTACTAACAAGAGTGATGTGACCATTCAAAAGCTCATTAATAATTCATGAGCCAAACAGCCTTTCAAAACACCGATAAAGCGTCAAGTGCATGAGCTTATAACCTGATAAAACATCTTTATATAAAGAATACTGATAAGGCATAGCTTGTTTTCCTTGTATGCTAATATCTTCCCCTCACAATTTGAACCTTTGTTCATACTCCCAAGACACACGCTTTTTGTGGAAAGTTTTTGAAGTCGTTCAAAAATCTCGCAGCGCGTGTTTTATCAGGTCTAAAACACTCAGCTAGGCCTCATGTTTTTATACTCCGATAAAACACTGCTGCTTGATTTTTAAACATTACATATAAAGACTTCCAAGGTGATAAAAACTTGAATATCGCTAACATTCAAATTCTTGGAGAAAAACACTGACTGCACTTAACATCAGCACCTTGTCTTTATAGTTAACTTGGACAAATTGCATTTGACTGTGAAAATTACCTGAAATTGCCATCGAGCCTCCAAAACTCTCTTAGGAACAGTACCAAATGATCCATGGTTAGTCACTACGACACCATTATCAAGCAAAAAGTTGCTCTTTTTCATATTTTCGCCATACATAGCTTGCCTGTAATCTGGGCCAAATATGAAAGTGAACACTGCACTGACTGACTTGATCACTGCTGCCCACCAAACAAACACAACAAATGTTCCAAGCTGACAAAGCCTAAAGCAAAAAATACAGATAATTTAAAGTCATTGTCTCAGTTTATAAGAAATTATGTGCACTACAAGAAGTCAGTTTAATATATAGATCTATAGACTGAAATATCTCCATACAGAAAGATACCTGCATCACAGAAATACTTAAAAGAGGCTTATTTGAGAACATTTTGTGAAAGAAATAGTCAATTTTCACCTTGCACCTCACTGGGTAAACACTTGGGAAAGATCTAGAAGCACTTAATAAGGCCTCATGCTTCTCTAGATGCATTCTCCATCTCTTTAAAAATTATTCCTGTCTAATATTACATGTTAGTATATACCACACAAGTGAATAGTACTTTACGTGCGCGCTGATTGCTAGCTCAGAGGTGATTAGCCAAGTACTATTCACTCCGAGCAGCTGAAGAAAAACAAACATGCTCTTGTCGGCATATTGCCACAAATAAAGTTACTCTTTAGGCGCTAGTTATTTAACTTGTGTGGTATATAACTAAAACAATTATTCACCTCAGTGTTGGTGAAAGTGGTGGATATTTACCTCCACTTCGAACGGTGAATAATGTTAATATAAATTAATCAACACAACAATGCAATCAAGAGTGACTATTCCCTTATTATACTATTAATCAATTGCATTCAATTGGTTGGTATGAAGCCAATACTGATAAAAAAAAAAAAAAACTAAAATTTTAACAGAAAGGTCACCAACAAAGTGGCTGTTTTGTTGCTAAAAAATCATGTGCTTATTGGGAAATAACCTCGGACATTCAAGTTGTTTGAAGGTGGTTGAGCTTCACCCAAGGGTTTCAAAAGATACCCAGAACTCTTCTAAAGAGTTCCAATCTTCTGAAGATTACCAAAGATAACCAAAGATTGCTGAAGATTTTTCCAGCACTATTTGAAGTTTTACAAAATTTTTTGAAATACTGCGAAGGTGGGCACTGCCGGTAGTCTATTTTTTCAAGGAGTATCAAAAGAATGTATTTAATACTGTAAATGTATCACGTAATATTCTTGCTTGTGCCATTTGGAAAAAAATAAACCCTTTTAAATTTTTCCAAGACTACAATCTAGCTACACTTCGCCTTATCGGCTCGGGCAATTTTGGCTACCCGTTGAAAAATTTGTTTATTTCCAAGTAGCACTTTGAAATCACGTGATTATCTACACATATCAGCCGACTTGCAGCGTGTTGAAGTCGGCTGATATGTGTAGATAATCACGTGATTTCAAGTGCTACTTGGAATAAACAAATTTTTCAACGGGTAGCCAAATTGCCCGAGCCGATAAGGCGAAGTGTAGCTAGATTGTAGTCTTGGAAAAATTTAAAAGGGTTTATTTTTTTCCAAATGGCACAAGCAAGAATATTACGTGATTACATTTACAGTATTAAATACATTCTTTTGATACTCTTGAAAAAATAGACTACCGGCAGTGCCCACCTTCGCAGTATTTCAAAAAATTTTGTAAAACTTCAAATAGTGCTGGAAAATCTTCAGCAATCTTTGGTTATCTTTGGTAATCTTCAGAAGATTGGAACTCTTTAGAAGAGTTCTGGGTATCTTTTGAAACCCTTGGGTGAAGCTCAACCACCTTCAAACAACTTGAATGTCCGAGGTTATTTCCCAATAAGCACATGATTTTTAGCAACAAAACAGCCACTTTGTTGGTGACCTTTCTGTTAAAATTTTAGTTTTTTTTTTTTTTTATCAGTATTGGCTTCATACCAACCAATTGAATGCAATTGATTAATAGTATAATAAGGGAATAGTCACTCTTGATTGCATTGTTGTGTTGATTAATTTATATTAACATTATTCACCGTTCGAAGTGGAGGTAAATATCCACCACTTTCACCAACACTGAGGTGAATAATTGTTTTAGTTATATACCACACAAGTTAAATAACTAGCGCCTAAAGAGTAACTTTATTTGTGGCAATATGCCGACAAGAGCATGTTTGTTTTTCTTCAGCTGCTCGGAGTGAATAGTACTTGGCTAATCACCTCTGAGCTAGCAATCAGCGCGCACGTAAAGTACTATTCACTTGTGTGGTATATACTAACATGTAATATTAGACAGGAATAATTTTTAAAGAAGATGGAGAATGCATCTAGAGAAGCATGAGGCCTTATTAAGTGCTTCTAGATCTTTCCCAAGTGTTTACCCAGTGAGGTGCAAGGTGGAAAATTGACTATTTCTTTCACAAAATGTTCTCAAATAAGCCTCTTTTAAGTATTTCTGTGATGCAGGTATCTTTCTGTATGGAGATATTTCAGTCTATAGATCTATATATTAAACTGACTTCTTGTAGTGCACATAATTTCTTATAAACTGAGACAATGACTTTAAATTATCTGTATTTTTTGCTTTAGGCTTTGTCAGCTTGGAACATTTGTTGTGTTTGTTTGGTGGGCAGCAGTGATCAAGTCAGTCAGTGCAGTGTTCACTTTCATATTTGGCCCAGATTACAGGCAAGCTATGTATGGCGAAAATATGAAAAAGAGCAACTTTTTGCTTGATAATGGTGTCGTAGTGACTAACCATGGATCATTTGGTACTGTTCCTAAGAGAGTTTTGGAGGCTCGATGGCAATTTCAGGTAATTTTCACAGTCAAATGCAATTTGTCCAAGTTAACTATAAAGACAAGGTGCTGATGTTAAGTGCAGTCAGTGTTTTTCTCCAAGAATTTGAATGTTAGCGATATTCAAGTTTTTATCACCTTGGAAGTCTTTATATGTAATGTTTAAAAATCAAGCAGCAGTGTTTTATCGGAGTATAAAAACATGAGGCCTAGCTGAGTGTTTTAGACCTGATAAAACACGCGCTGCGAGATTTTTGAACGACTTCAAAAACTTTCCACAAAAAGCGTGTGTCTTGGGAGTATGAACAAAGGTTCAAATTGTGAGGGGAAGATATTAGCATACAAGGAAAACAAGCTATGCCTTATCAGTATTCTTTATATAAAGATGTTTTATCAGGTTATAAGCTCATGCACTTGACGCTTTATCGGTGTTTTGAAAGGCTGTTTGGCTCATGAATTATTAATGAGCTTTTGAATGGTCACATCACTCTTGTTAGTAGTGTGGCAGTAGCATTGGTTGCCAAGATCTTTTCCCTTGCAAGAGTCAGAGGTCATCTCTTCTCTTTAGGCTAGCCTTAAAAATCATGTGCTTTTAGTTGTTTTACCCCTCAGAATAGTGTAAGCAGACTCAAGCATTCTTCCTGGCATTCCATGGCCACTCTTCCCTTATTTATTAATTTATTACTTAAATTTTATGGCATAAGTAATTAATTTCAGTTTGTTGGAAATTTAAATACCCAGGAAGAGATGGAAAAAATGTCCAGATGCTTGGTTCAGATATAAGGTGCAGAATCTGTGGAACTCATCTCTAGAAACTATAGCCAAGTTTGTTGGAGCAGATGTCAAAGACATGGTGTTTGTTGCTAATGCAACATCTGGTATCAACACAGTTCTCAAGTGTATCGATTTTAATGAGGGTGATGGCATTCTTATAACAAATCAAACTTATGGTGCTGTCCAGATGACAGCACAAGAGATCTGCCGTGAAAAGAAAGCCAAATTATTGGTCCTTAATATTACATTTCCGACGTCAGACATGACTGGGTCTGTTGAGTACCATGCTACTGAGGTTGTCCAACACTATGAGAAAGTTTTACAGGAAAACTCAAATGTAAAGCTGGCAATTGTAGATTCAATTACCAGTATTAGTGCATTGAAGCTTCCAGTTAAGAAGCTTACTGAGGTCTGTCATAAGCATAATGTTTTTGGTGTTGGTTGATGGTGCCCATGCTCCTGGACAAATTCCCTTGGATCTTAACAAGCTTGGGGCAGACTTCTTTGTTGGTAAGTTAAACAATTTTTTATAAGATTCTTTAGTTGAATTTCCTGTTATTCATTTTGATTACAAGTTTAGTAATCTCTTTTTCTGTCTATGAGATGCATCTGAAGAGAATCACTGAAGTTACATTCCACTAGGATACACAGCGTCACATGAGTGCATGCTGAATAAAAGGCTTGCACAATTCAATTCTCGTCCAAGGTTGTAAAAGCTTGTATTTGATTGACGATTGCTCGAAAATCTACTGTACAAGCCATGATGAAATTTTCACAGTTGATTTGTAGGGGTCTGTAAATTTTCTTAGTTTGCAAACATCTTTCTAAGTACAGATTTTTATTTTACTTTGCCTGAATGTTGAAGAGCCAATTTCTTGTTACTGAAATTTTGAGGTTGGGTCATACAGGTAGATTTTGAGAAAAACGTGATTTAGCTGACTAGTTCCCAGTCTCTTCTTGGGTACTCGGTCATTCATTTAAAGTGTCTATATCACCAAAAAGTTATTTTAGGTTTTCATCATCTCTATAACATCTAAAAATGTCTTCAAACCCCAAAAAGTGAATTCCGATGCTTTTTGCCATAAAATCAAGCTTTAAATTTCCCGCCTTGGCCACGCCCAATGAAGATGACCGCGTAATGTTAGATTGGTGACGAATGACGTCACTTCAGGAATATCTCGAAGCTTTATGCTTTTATTTTGCTTGCTTGACGACCGCATTGCTTCGCAAACTTCAATTTGTTTGTTTTTTTGGCGAGGAAAACTCC
>JAHPZR010044881.1:62500-65000 GCA_019787425.1 Platygyra sinensis | reverse complement strand
GTTTATTGTAACTTACTCTAAGCATTAGTTCAATTTGAGAGCAATGCAAAGAATGCTAGCTTATGAATACATTCCTCCTCTTGTAGCTTCTGGCTGAGACTTATTTTAGGCTAAAAGAATGGAAGAAAGACAAGTGGACCAGCTGGCCTTACGCCTGGCATTATTGTCCCATTTTCATTATCATAAACTTTACTTACCCACCAATGTACAGTTTCTGCGAGCTACCTTACGTGTATGTTGGAAATTAGAAATAATGAAAGGAAAATTATAACAAAGTAGATAAATTCATGCAATATTACAGGACAAAATTAATTTGTGGAAGGTGTGAAAATCTGTTTTAGTGCAATACTGATTTGAAAGTGCGTCCCAGGATTTGGCTGCCTGAAAAGAATTAAGACCTAAAAGAATCAAGGCCATTTAGATTGGTTCTTACTTGTAATCAGTTGGAGGACAGACTTATAGTGTTTCATTAACATTTTTTCTTGTTTGGTAGCAATTGATCACAGAAGACAACAACATGTGGTAAGAACATCAGTGACACACTCATCTTATACCTCTTGTGCTACTTTTTTGCTCTTGGCACATTTTGAATTCATCTGTGATCAATAGCCCTTTTCATGGTTCGTTTGTTCATTTGCTTTACATTTTAATCCAACTTGGATGCAATGCAATTTTGGGCTAAACCTACCTACAAAACAGCACAAAATTGCCGCACACACATGCTAGATTATATTGTGATGCAAGTGAGAAAGGTTAATTTGTGATAAGGGAATTTTATTAGATGGATGTGCGCAACATAGAATTTCTTTGTTGATCAGTAATTTATGAAGCATGTTATTTATTTCTAAACCATAGTTAATGTATGTTGTCAAACAGCTAGAATAGCGGGTGTGCTGGTCAATGAAAATTATCTAGTTAATGTTTTTATCCAGGTAGAATTCACTCTGTTTATTCATTCGTCTCATTTGTCTATTTATCATACAGAGTTTCCTGGCTAAATCCCAGTTTCTAAAAAAAAATACACTATTATCAAGTGTAATTATACTTTTTTTGATTGTTCTCATTTTGCAATGAAATTGCAGCTTAACACTGCCACATTGACACTGATACTTTATTTATCCTCAAGCAACTGGGGCTTGCAAGGCCTCTACAGCTAATGAGTTGAGTAACAGATTTATATTATATTCGATTTATTTAGTCGATTTATATTATGAATAAATACGGTTTGATATTTTTCATTACTTTCACTAATTCAAATGTGTTACCCCCAACATTAAATTCAGCAGTGCCTGTCGGGCTGAGAAAGGCCCCCCTCCCCGGGAGTCCCTGGACCGCTTTGTTTTGAGTCAAACGTAGCCTGGGTGGCAGGCCGTACAAGGAGAGGGAAGTCAAAGCGCCCTGTCAAAATGAAGTGATCCTCCAGTGTCCGATCCTCCTGCGCTTCGCGCGCCCGTCTTTCGCCTTTCCCTGCCCTTCGGGCGCCTTCCCCGCAGGCTAAGTCAAACGCACTAAGCTGTACTTACGAACAGGCCACTGTACCATCTACCATAATTTATTTGCAAAACTTATCCCCTGAGGTCATCCAGCAAATTCCTGTCACGCTCGATTTAGAACACACTATCCGTCGGAGCACACTAGGTGCTTAGTCGCGGGGACTTGCTTCGGGGACCAGACCCCTTGTGTGTAATTGTATTTTGCATCAAAATTCTAGTCGCGGACCACATTTTTGGTCCCTGCGACTAGTCCCACAAATTAAGCTGGTTTGATTTCTGGGACTAGTCGCAGGGACCAATAGTCCCACAAATCGGTCAATCTTCTAGTGTGTACACACTAAGGGATAAGTCCCTGCGACTAGTCCCCAAGTGTGTGGCTAGCTTTAGGCCTCCTCGTCGCCCACCACCCATTTAGTCTTTTTCTTATTTGATATTTTTAGAAAAAGTAGGCTAACAAAATTCCTTGTGGTTTGACCGGAGAATAGGAGCAGGAGAATAGGAGCAGGAGAATAGGAGCAGGAGAATAGGAGCAGGAGGAGGGAGAAGAAAGAGTGGAAAGCGGGTGTTCTAAGAGGGTGCGATGGCAATCGGGAATAAAATGCAAAATGCTTCCTTTTTTCTTTTGTGTAGCGGAAAAATACTTTCAAATGAAAGAACCAAGTGAGGTTTTGCTTGCATTTTATAGCATCTTCTGACACTTCTTGAGATAAAACTCTGAGACTTTCTTCCAGCAAAACTGGTCAAGTAGTGAGCAAGAGGAGCAAGAAGGCCGACAAGGGGAGCGTAGGATGTGTTTGGAGTTTCTTACACGAGACGGAAGCAGTACGGAAAAAGGCGACGTCAGGAGTTATAAGCAGAGCATGGGAAGTGGGAGGGGGGGTTCTAAACACGACCGGAGGACGCGGAGAAAAACCCCTGGAGCACCGTGAGCGAAAGCCAACAATCCACCAGAGGCGAGAGCTCTCACCATTGCGTCATCCCTGCTCCCCTATGTTTGAGGTCATTTA
>JAHPZR010044881.1:27500-55000 GCA_019787425.1 Platygyra sinensis | reverse complement strand
TCAAAATCTACGTCTTGAAAAGTGCTGAAAACTGTTTTGAGCCACCTTAAAGCACAGTTGCACTGGCTTGAACAATCAATCCAGTTTAGTAAACTCGCATATAGGGCAAATGAGGAGCACCAGGAGCCCATCACCAGGAGCCCATCACCACGAGTCCATCACGTCAGGAGCCCATCACCAGGTGATGGGCTCCTGGGAGCACTCCATGCATGTGGCACCGTCAGCTCCGTACCAGGAGGAAAGCTGGGAACCAGGCGAAAAGAAATTTGAGCTGAAGTCGTTACTTCCTCTTAGTTTCTGATTGGTTTATTACCAATAAAAGACTACTTGTGATTGGTCAATTTTGCACGCCCGGTATTTTCAATCGGAGTTCGATCGATTCCAGTTACATTTCACTGTCAGACATAACTCAGTGCTCAACTCGAGAGATGTAACGACATTTCCTTGGAAGAAAATACCGTGTGGCGCCCGGCATAACACCGAGAACTGACTGAGGCAAGAACGTCTTTCTGTTAGAGTCCAGTATCGAAGCGCGAAAAAATCTTGTTTCCACTATGTTGGAACCGAGGTTAACGCCGAGCAAAGAAAACTCTGTTGTAGTGAACAAGGTTCATTCGAAACGTGCTCAATGGTACAGTCCTTGCAAGAATTCTCCTAAAATACCTCTTTCTCCAGAGCCTGATGCACCGACTCTAAAGCTAACTCACTTCGCCACCATTCCCAAGATATCATTTGGAACTGTGAAAGTTGGATGCAGCAAAACAGAGACGTTCGTCGTATTTAATCCACATCCAGTGAGTCAAACTTTGGAGATAGTAAAATGTCCAACGGAAAAAGGTTTTACGTTAAATCTGAATGACATTGCCAGCAGAGAGAATTCCAGACCAAATTTTGTATCGATACCACCAAACGATGAGATGTATTTTTCTGTGAAATGGGAGCCAAAAGAAAGTGGCAGCTGTCGCGAGGTTATTCGATTCAAGTGGGAGAATTCTCCTTGTCTTCAAATTGTAGTGTTTGGGACGGCTTTAGAGCCAAAGAAAGTGAGATCTGCGTCTAAAAGTAACTTCACGAAATCCCAGATAGTTAAGGTAAGATAAAAACGTGTTATGTATATAGAACATGTGCATTTTTTTGTGATCAGATGATGACATGCAGGACTTGATTAACCGTAAAAACGGACTGATCTGAAATAGAAAGAATCAATATTAAAAAGCCCCAGGATTGGGGCGTAGAGGAGGGGACAGGAAAGATAGGAGGGCAAACCTACAGGAATTTGACATTTTCAAGGAAGCTCTAGTCAAATTCCCCAGCCCTGGACACCTAGTATATATCAAATTCTCCACCCTCCCCTTACGTAACTTTTTTTCTGTCAGAGAAGCAGTGGTCTATGTGTGTTGCTTACCCGTCAAGATGGCTTTATAAATCGTCATTAAGTCCTGGGGGGGACTTAACAAAGTTTAGTACAGGGAGGCTCCGTCCCAAGGTCCAACCCCTCCCGTTATATACCATTTTGGCAGAAAAGGTACCCCTTTTATATATCTTTTCTTGAAAAAAGGTACCCCTTTCACATACCTACTTTAGGAAGCCTTCTTGTCATTTTTATGTAGTGCTTAATAAATAAACTGACACAGCCATAAGTGGCGTCTACTCCAAATATTGTAATTAAAGACCCTTGTAAATACCTAAATGACTGATTTCCCTACCCTTTTATATACCTCAACTTGTGAAATCCCAACCTTTTTATATACCTGAAGAATGCAAAAGGTACCCCTTTCAGGCAGAGCCTCCCCGTATAGACCCTTATAGAGAGTACCCCCCCCCCCCCCCCGGGGCATTTAGTCTGCTGACTAAGCTTTAACCTTGATTTCAGAAATGTTCCAAACCTGTCCTTCAACCAAGTCAAGTTCCAAATACTTGTCATGTAAAAGCAAATGGCATCGCAGTGTTGGAGAACATCAACATACATGAATCCTTTTCTGAGAATATACCTGTGGAAAATCCAACTGTAGAGGATTTGCGTCGTGACACTTATCTTCTCACAAATGGTGCAAAATGCCAGTCAAATTTGAAGACCAAAGTAAAACCGTCAACTCCAAAAGTTTCAAAGCTGATAAGCAAGCCTTTTACTGGAAAAACAAAGAAAACAGTGGTATCTAAGAAGAAACTTTCTCCTATTTCAGGTAACTGTTAGTTTGAGATAATGATAATACAATTTATTGTAATTATTTTTATCAACTACAGTAAAACTAAGCAAAATCACTAGGATGCGCAGTGTCCAATAGTTAGCGTACTGGACCCAGGTTTTAAGCATTGACTGGGTTCACAGGATTGTGTTCTTGGGCAAGATACTTTTTTCTCACCATAGATCTGGGGTAATTTAAGGCTGGATTTACTATTCCATACTTATTGGGATAGTAGAAATATTCTTAGTTGCTTCATGCTATGGGACCAGGATAAGCTCTGGTGAAATGGACCACTTGGACCAATGTGGTGCGATGTCCAGTCAGTCAATGGTAAGGTAAAGGTAAAGTCTGCATTCGGGCCAAGTGGCCCATCAGGCCGGAGCTTATCCCGGTTTCTGTAGCATGAAGCGACTGGGAGTATTTCTACTCACCCCGGGATTGGATGCTAGTCCATCGCAGGGTTACCCCCAGCATTAAATTCGCCGGTACCCATTTATATACCTGGGTGGAGAGAGGCACAGTGATAGTAAAGTGTCTTGCCAAAGAACACAAAACAATGTCCCCGGCCAGGGCTCAAACCCGGAACGCTCGCTCCAGAGTCGAGCGCGCTAACCATGAGACCACTACGCCTCCAGTCAATGCATCAACCTGAAATAATCAGCTTGACTTCAAAATGACTTTATTGAACAATGCTAAAATGGCTTGAATGCAGGTTTATTTTACAGTAATTTTGGGAAGAAAACTTAGGGACTCAAGGTGGTGTCTACTTGATGGAGAGTGTCCACTTAATAGGGGGTCCACTAAATACAAGTTTCTCTGAATGATAATTTATGAAGTTATGGATAACTGATGATTGTTTGATACTAATATTAAATGTATTTATGCTTTAATTTATAAATCAATGGATAAACTATAGTTTTACTGCTAAGTATCTTTTCTTGACAATGTGTTTATTCAAGGAACATTAAAAACAAAGCCTAAGCCAAAGGTAAAGTTAAAAGTTGCAGCAAAAGGAGTACCACAGAGAAAACTGCAACTGATCAGAACTCCCAAGAGCAACCTTCCACGACATCCAATGCCTTTTGCAGCAAAAAACATGTACTATGATGAGAGGTGGATTGAAAAACAGGAGGAAGGTATATAATTCAGAGTCAATTAAAAACAGGCTTAAAGGGGCTCAGTCACAGTTAAACGGTTTGAAAAGTTTAGCTAAACTTTTCAAATTCGTTGTTTGCAGTCTGTAACAATCTTCGCCATCCTTAACCATCCTTGTTCCTTTATGGTTTATTATTATCTCTTTAATGTTTTTCTATCTTTATATAAAGTGTTATTTTCAGGTTTCCTTCAATTTAACGGCAATTTTGTCGATGCTCAAAATAACTCAAAATACCGTGACTGTGCCCCTTTAAATCATCAACAAGTGATGTGGTGTCTTGATGTATCACAAAACTCTTGATGACTTAACAAGTATCCTATCAGGTGAAAGGTCAGTTTCAAACTAAACACATTAATAGCACCAGGCTGCATGCCATGGACTTTGGTTGGGCACCAAGCAAACACAAGGAAAATTTCATAACTAGATATTATCACGAATCTCAATAGAATAAAATATTTCATTACTAGAAAATAGGTGAGAAAGTGTTTATTGGTGTGGCTGGAAGGAAAATGTCCATTTGTTTTTAATATTTGTGCATGTACTTGAGTGACACTTAATAAAAACAGCCAGGTCTTGAAACATGTTAAATTTTGTTATTTGAGTGTCTTGCTTATGAGAATAAATGCTAGCTACTTTAAAGCTGTGGCCAATATTTTTCACTGATGGTTTCAACATGTACCTTGTCTTCAAGTTAGAATGTACATGTTGTTTCATTGAATGACTGGCTTCTTATTTGTCTGTTAGGTTTCACCAAATGGCTGAACTTTATCCTTACTCCACCTGATGCAACAGACTCTGTCACTCAAGCTGAATATGACAGAGGTAAGATGTAATTCAGGAAAGTGCACCTCTATTGCTACTGAGAAGAATGAAGGAGTGTCATTAACCCATTGACTTTTGGCTTGTGCATGCGCAGAAATCAAAATTTTGAGATAGTTTTTGGACAAGAAGGTGGCCTACGTCTTTAGACTTTTCGATTTTTGATGTTATGTATGTATGCATGACTCCTGGAACTTTTTGCCAAAAATGCATTTTTTGGACATTTTGGTGGTTTTGAGGCTGGATCTCGGCCAAATTAGCTTCAATCTGGTCAAAAATGTATTTGTAACACGACAGCTAGCCCTTCTTGCCACTAAAATCGCGTTTTATGAACTTTTGGCTCGTGCATGCGCAGAAATCAAAATTTTGAGATAGTTTTTGGACAAGAAGGTGGCCTACGTCTTTAGGCTTTTCGATTTTTGATGTTTTTTTTCCTTTCCTTTTTCTCCTTCTCTTTTCTTTTCGCTTCAGGGATTTGACCTTTAACTGGGCTTGCTTGCAGTTAAAAAACTTCTAAGAAAGAGTCATTGAATTGGCCAATTTTTACCGTGGAGCAGTTAGGTGTAGTGGCAGTAAATTTTGCTCTGAGTTTTTCACTCATCTTTTTGAGCATTTTTGTGCATATCTCAGGCACCATTAAGCTGATCACCCTGATCTAAGGGTTTTCCTCCTGCAGAAGTTGAGTATAGATGATGCCAATTTTGGTCAAAAATGATGACGTCAGAAGTGGAAGAAAGGCCAAGGTTCGTCACGGGCAGTTACGGGCGGCACAGGCGTCAATGAGTTAAAGGCTGGGCATCGGGAAAATAGACTGGTTGTGAGGACAACAGTTGCCCACCTGGTTTGACCATCAAGGGGAAACTTTTTCTTATATTAGAAGCTCAGATCAAATAGTTTTCCCTGAGAATTTGCAAATGTTTGTACTCAAGTAACATATTTCCACAATACTGTGATAGGAAATGTCATCCTTGGAGGAACTAAGGCCATAAAGAAGTCCCAACCTTTGGCACCCACTAGGGAGGTCCTCTCCTTCAGGACCTATACTGCTAGACGTAAGATGGCCCGTTTAAGAAGATGTGCTTGTGTCCTCTATCAGTCAGAGCCCTTAGGGCATGTCATTGTCAAGATTGAATCTGAAGTGGAAAATGGAAGGCTAGCAATTAGACCTGACAAAAAGCTACATGCTGACTTAGGTTAGTGTTGCTACTTCATATTTGTGCATTTTTATTATTTTTGTTTCATGAGGAAAGGTGCATGTAGGTAAATAAAAATGATCTGCATGACTGTTGTACTTATGTTGTGTATTTGAGTCTGAGTGTCCTCAGTACCAACAGCCTTTAAAACAGAATGTCCAATTTCTTCTATCCTGTGGAGAATGAAATTAGAGAATAACAACAACCAGCTGTTTTTCACATTTGATCTTGTCATGATTATGATTATCGTTTCTGTGGCTCATCACAGATAAATAATTTGAGACTTTCTTATTTGCCTACCAAAAATGAAATTCATGAGATGTTGGCTGGGACAGTGAATTTAACAGTGACCACCATACTGTCAAGTTTTTCCTGCTTGGCACTCTCACACATACAATACTGATAATACGCTGATGATGGATATATAAGTTTGTAAGTAGATGGGGTTATCATAGAAATTCACATCTCTTCTAGCCTGTTCCAGGCTTTCTGTCAGTGGAGGATTAAAAAAGCGGGCGTTCGCCGCTGATCCCGCTTGTCGCCCGCTCCCTTTTTCGATCGTCCTCACTGACAGAGAGCCTGAAACAGGCTACATCTCTTCAGACAACAAAGGCCCAGTGCAGAGTTCCTGCATTATTGAGGTGTCCATGTCACAAGGGCAGAGTTTAAATCAATTCTTGTTTCCCTGGGACCAAGTGAACTGTCAGTAATTTAGAGGTGTCTGTATTGTTGTTGTGATTGTTGTTGTTGTGATTGTTGTTGTTGTTGTTGTTGTTGTTGTTGTTGAGGTGTCTCCAAGAAGAGGTTCAAAGGTACGTACATTTAACAACATTGATTCAGGACAGGTGCCCCAGCCTGTGGTGGGCTGTTTTGTCACTTGAAAGAATTTTAAGGCAAAAACAATATTACAATTTATATACACTCTTAGTAAATAAACTATTTGTTTCAGGAATCAAACAGCAGCTTGTTGATATGATCCTCTCTTATAACACGTTGTGGCTGAGAATTGGACTGGAGGTAAGCTATCCAATTTTATGGCAAATTAAACTGACTATCTGAACTTGCAGGAAAAAAAAGTCCTGTTTCCTTGATCAACTTGCATAGATCTTATACTATCCTCCTTTCTTTGAGATTTATAGAAGCTGATTGTGAGTTGGTACAAGAAGCTTAACTGCATGCTCTGTAAAAATTCATTCCTGATGATTGCTCCTGTTCTCTGTTTTTCAGACCATATATGGCGAAATTTTACCCATTCACTCCAACAATGACGTAGCAGGTTTGACGCATTTCCTTAGTAGTCGATTACTTGGTAACCCGGATATCGCCAGGGCGTTTGCTCATCCACAGGTCCCAGGACTTTACCGGGAAGGTAACCAAACTTTACTTTTCTTAAAGACATTTGCGCCCATTGCTACTGCGCATCTCTACTGCGCACGCTATTCATTAGGCATGCGCGTGCCACTTTTTCCGCCCTGGTCATGTATTTCAAGCGCGCGCACGCCACCGAGTCGAAACCGAGTCAAAATATAGAGCTGATGACCTTTGTATTGCGTTAACTTGGTGAGCGAATATTTTTGTTGGATGCTCGGTGACCCCCACTTTTTTTTCGGCAGATCACTTCCTTTTCTGATTCTTTCCATTATACTGGAAAAACAAAAAAATCTGTACGTGGGAAGTTTTAATTATTTCTCATATACTATTCAAGTATGGTCGAATTGGTACATGGATACAGGTGTTGCTTTTCTTAAGGCTAATTCTACCTGATTTCATGACATATGTAGCAAAGATCTATCAAATAGGCCTATATATGCTGTGTTAAACACACAAAACTTAGATATGATTCTTCAACTTTATTATAAGCCGACAGAAATGAATCCGGCCAGAATCGCCTCGAGTGACTGGAAATCCTAAAAATGCTATTGT
The DNA here is from genome assembly GCA_019787425.1 of Platygyra sinensis. Lineage (NCBI taxonomy): Eukaryota > Metazoa > Cnidaria > Anthozoa > Scleractinia > Merulinidae > Platygyra > Platygyra sinensis. Next base: position 47,723 of record JAHPZR010044881.1, on the reverse strand, counting down.
CTGAGCTACGCCTTATCTTCAAAACGAGTTCGGTGACCCCCGATTTTTTTTACGTTTTTAATCTAATCTTATCATTTTCTATCTGCAGTCAAAGTTTTAAAAAAATCTGTACGTGGGAAGTTTTGGGCACGAACGTCCTTAAGCTTTTTGTTACTTGCAGGTCTGACTCCCTGTTGTACATCTGGGAGTCTCCCCTCCCTCTCCCCCTCGCGTTTGAGGTTCCCTAGTGACTAAACCAGCCCACATTTCACACAACGATTTCTCACAAGTTCTAGTTTGATTTGCGCGCTAATGGAAATTTTGACCGTCTGAGGACAGATATTTTGAAATTCGCTCGAAAACAGCATGAACTGTACACGTTACTTCATCTTTTGTTGTAGACTATTTAGTTTTGATTCCGATTTACAATATATACTTGAAATACAATATGGAACAGCTAAAGCAAGTTGTCTTCTTGTTCCCTTGCCATTACTGTGTGTTTGAAAGTGTTACGCGTCTGAAAAGTACTGCACGAAAGAATCTTCTCCAGGAATCTTGCTTCTTCGCTGATTCATTGAGCGCTACCCATGGCACATTCATGTACACGGTTATTAAAAACTGGATCATTGGATAGTGCAATTTAAGAGGTGTCAGTGGCTCAGCCATCCTGGTATATGGGCCATTATACCATACTGTACAAATATGGTTTGGCCTAAAATCGCATAGCGTGCTTTTGTGGATGCCCCATGCTCCCCATAGGAGCCACGGGTAAATGATGATGACAAATATGGTTAGCTCAATCGCAATTTTTAGGGCGTTTTATTTTTAAAGAGTGCGATGTACGCACAGCACAGTTTTCCCAAAGCGCTTCCCATGGGGCTACTTCACCTCTCTGGTAACTTGCGACCTTGTGAAATTAATCACAAAATTAAAACAAACAATGTAATGGAACGGATGTTTTCCAATAATTTTGATAAAAAAAGAAGAAACTATACCTAAGCTACTTTCATCGTTTAATTCCTTCTCACAGGTTACGTAGAACAGCTGGGCAAGTTTACTCTCAAGAAGTTTCTTTTGTTGGTCTTTTTCCTGGATCGCGCTAAGTTGACTCGTCTTATCGATCACGACCCGTGCCTCTTCAACAAAGATGCCTCTTTCAAGGTTTGAACGTGATTTTTTTGTACGTAAAGTAATGTTCAAAGTTCCATTGCAGTCTTAAAAAGGTTAGTGAAACCGAGGAAAGACCGGCACTTTCTCGAGAAGTCGTGCAAACATAGCTAATCCAGTTTATGAACACGTTTTGAGCTCTCTCTGTAATAATAAATTTTGAGAGAACTGCATGTCGCGGTGTTAACCCAAAGAGGGTAAGAGCCCTTGTGTAGACACTACTAATGAGAGCATACTTAAAAGAGAAGAAGTGTTCTAAAACTTGAACTTGTGTTATATAGCTTACTTGCATAGTTTCTAGAGATGTTGAACTGTTAAGTTTCATTTTATTTTGTAGTCAAGTCGCAGTCTGCTACTGACGTTCTCTCGTGAGTACCTCAGAGGAGAAGGAGACGTTACAAAGCACTTGAGCTTTCTGGGGTACTCGGTAACGCATTCTCAGGTAAGGAATTCATTCCACTGGTCTCGGAGGACTTTATTTGATCTCTCCTATAGTGCTTGACTGCAACACTCCTTTTAATGCTTCCTTTCAGAGAGCAATTGATGAGGTTGATTATGCCGTGAAGAACATCGCCATAGATCTTAGAGATGGTCTGCGCTTGACGTGAGTGTTTTGCTGTCAATTTTCCAGCCTTTAAAAAGACGCAAAATGTAATGAGAAAATAAAATATTATGGCCTAACTTCCACTTGGCTCTGCTAAGCGACTTCAGTGGAAGACATATACAATTCTGCATACCAAAAGTTTTGATCGGTTCGCTATTTTGATGTCCATGAAAGTACATTTAGCTGAATACTGACCCGGTAATTTGTTTTAATGTGCAGACGCGTGACGGAGCTTTTGACTCAAGACTGGCAGTTATCGGCAAGTCTCCGTGTTCCAGCCATCTCCAGATTACAGGTGAACTAACTGCCGTCTAGCTCTGAGAGAGAGATAAGCCACAGAGAAGTGAAGAGATCTTTATTTTATTAATACATCACTAAGAACAATAAAGGTAGACTTAGCTCGCGCTTCTCGTTTTTTCTCTTACAGAAAATACACAACGTCGAAGTCTTCATAAACGCGTTGAAAGACAGAGGTGTTCTTGTCGGAGGAGTTAAAGGTAAAACAAGTGGTTCTTGTCAACGAGAAATCTTATCAAGACAACCTTCATTGCTGTGTGGAGTACAATGCGCTAATCAGTTCGATAATCTTAAGTTTGGCCCAATGAACATACCCTTGTCTACCTTTGATGCGCCCCTGTGATTGTTCAACGTCATGTACGCGCGGTTTTACGGGACGCAAGGGTTCGAGCAGTGCGGAAAAAAAAACCCTACGTATAAGCGCCCTGGTTCGACATCTATCCCCCTTCGCGCCGGACTCACCCCCGTCGTGCGGGACACGTGTTCTTTGCATGGGAAATCAACTAACCTGCCACCCCCTCTGCCTTGTGCTAATGTAAGTATTTTTACCTTCTCTATCAGGTGGGGTTATTGATGCGCGCCATGTTGTAGATGGACACAGAGAGAAAACACTCGCTTTACTATGGCAGATTATTTTTCATTTCCAGGTAAGATATGATGATGGAGAATTGTTAAACGTACCTTGGTATTTTGGCTGATTCAACTCGTGACGGAGAATATTGTACACGTCGGAAAAAGGAAAAAGTTTTCCGTTACACGCCCAGCCTTCCCTTCCAGAGAAATATATGTTTGAAGAAACCTTGGTTACCATGCCGTTTGATGACAAGGCGAAGTCAAGACTAAACAGCCAACTTTTTTACTGACTATACAACTTCCTTTACAAACTTGTTACAGGTCAATGTGCTTCTAAGCGAAAAACTTCTCAAGGAAGAAATAGCTCACTTGGAGAGTACTAGGATTCTCCGCGTTCAATTAACTGCTGCAGACAACTGGAGCGACGAAGACAAGGCAGATTTCGCGGGGAATCGCCGTGACTCGTCAGACCTGTATTTCCAGTCAGACCGGCTGCGCTTGCTCTTCAAATGGTGTAAGATAGTCTGCAGAGTGTACGGTTTGAAGGTAAGAACGCGAATTCATTTAATAATGCATCTAAAGAAAAACCATTGGACTTCCAGCAGGCAAAAAGGAGAAAGGAAGTGGATAAACTCATGGGTGGGAAATATCATATCTTATCTTGCTTTCACTGAGTTTTCTGACCATTGTTTGAACCTTTATAATTTCAGATCGAGAATTTCACTGTCTCCTTCTCAGACGGTCGTGCACTCTGCTACCTACTTCACCATTATCACCCTGCACTACTCCCCCGGTCACTTATCAAAGAACAAACAAGTCTGACTTGCAATCCGGGGGTACATGACGTGAGTGACAGCGATGGGGAGGAAGGGATGGATATGAACCCGTGGACGGCGACATTTAGTCCAGGTTAAGCGTGCAAATTATTTTCAACGAAAAGACTATCAGTATGGAAGTTTTTGTTCTTATATAGCAGTCATAAGAAATCGTCATGATGATGTGGACGAGAATTGCGAGATCAGTCAACAGTCAAATATACTTTCCTCTGTGTTCGGACTGTTCTTAAATACCTATAATGAAACTTCGTAAAACATATATTTATTAAGTATTCTTTCTCTTCCTATCAGGTTCTGGAACGAACGAACTTCTAGAGGAATTGAAAAACAACGAACGCGAGAATTTCCGCACAATAGCGGAGAAGGTGAGAGATTTGCATGTCTGTGTTTAGAATAGTTGCATTTTTGGCCTGCGTGGCAGGCGTTTTCAAAAAAGCACGCGATGGGAACGAAACTGCGAGCGAGTGCAAAAAACCCTCTCCCTTCTCTCTCACACCCTCCCTACTTTCCCCCATACTTTGCTCACAGCAGGCGCGCTCCTTCGCTCGCCCGCCTTCTTTTCATGGAAAAGGAAAGGAAACGTCTGCTATGGAGGATACATTGTAGTGTATTTATTATTTGCTCATCTGTCTATCTTAGGTACAAGAACTGGGTGGTGTTCCTTTGATGACAAAGGCCTCAGACATGTCTTGCACAATCCCTGACGAGAAGGTAAGTAAAAGCATTGTATCTTTTTTCTCAAGACTCTTGACTTTTGTCCGTTCATGCTTTTGCATGCCACTCCAACTCAAGGCGCGTTTTGTTCATTTCAGGTTGTTATCACTTACGTGGCGTATCTGTGCGCGCGTTTATTAGATCTACGCGAGGAAACGAAGGCCGCGCGCTGCATTCAGATGGCCTGGAGACGACATCGACTTAAAAAGCAACTGGAGCGGAAAAAGGTTTGGTTTAAAATAACTTCCAGGACAACGTCAGTTAATAATTTCCTGGACGCCAAATCAACGTTTGATCTTATAAAATTGATTGCCAAGGACAGTCATCTGAATTGGATCATGTTCAACACTGAAAACTGCCCAGTGACATTAAAAATAATTATTTTGCGATCAATCGCGATCTCCCTCAATTTTAACCATCCTTGTTCTCTTTTTGTTTATAATCCTCTCTCTTGTTTCTCCTCCTTTGTATCCAAGTTATTTTGGGATTTTCCCCGATTGGAAGGCTTTTTTTCGACGTAAAAATAACCCAGTTTGATTTTCATGTGTCCTTCACAATTCATGATGAGCTTATCTTATCTCTCCAGTTTTGTAGACCAACTATTTAATTGTATCCACTGCTTTATTTCTTGCAGAACGTTGCACGGATAATTGTTTTCGTTCAGGTAAGAAATGGTAAGAATATCAACTGTAGGGGACTCAGCCTTGTGTATTGTAATAGTACCTCTTTTAGTGCTTCATTAAATGCTATAAATCTGGAACAAGACTCCAGACTCATGGAAACAAAGTTACCTTGTAATCTTACACTGAATGCTCCCAGAACACCAAGATGAAATGGCAAGTGAATAAACGGAAGAGAGAGCGAGTCTTCACCATTTTTCTCTAAGACTTTCCCTTCATGTTTGTCACATAAACCTAGTTTAGTGTTCTTGACTCCTACAAGTCTTTTATAGCTGAGTGGTAGAGCATCTGGATTAGTAACCAGAACCTCTTAGACGCTGTAGAGAAATGGGTTTTCTTTTTCTGAGAATAGTTGTTTCATTGACAGAAAAATCATCTTCCTTGTCCATGCCTAACTTTGCCTTTTAGCTTCAATGCTCACATGTGGTAATTTTATGAAATCTAGACCATTTTCCTTCGGGTTTTTATCAGTGAAAATGTGCCTTTAGGGTTTTCATTCTTACGGTAGTAACCGGTTAACTTCATAATTCCTCCTTTTAAAGGCACAAGCCAGATCCGCTATAGCACGCCGTAGATTTCAAGCCATGAAGCAATCCGCTGTCCTCATTCAGTCTGTGTACCGTGGCCACCTGGTTCGCAAACAACTTCACAATCGTCACCAAGCAGCGCGGTGCATCCAGACTCACTACCAGGCCTTTAGAAAAGGCAGAGGGGTCCTGGAATGGTACAGAAGCTTCCGTCAAACTGTTGTGCGACTACAGGCTGTCGTTTTGGCCAATCAGAAAAAACGACACGCGAAAAGAAACCAAGCTGCGACGATGGTGCAGGCTGCTTGGAGAGGATACGTGGGAAGAAGACGGTTTCTCGAGCAACGCGCGGCTTGTGTTAAGATTCAAGCTTTCACCAGAGGAGCCAAACAACGGAGGAGATTTTTGCGGCTCCAAAGGGCGACTTTGCTGATTCAGCAAATCTTCAGAGCAACGATGTTAGGGAAAAGAAAAAGGGCACGATATCTTCATCTGAGGAAATGTGCGATAGCGCTACAGTCGTTCTTCAGGGCTAAGCGTGATCGCCGTGTCGTAAGGCAAATTCGAGCGGCTGTTAAAATCCAGAGCCACATGCGCGCATGGCAAACACGAGCGAGATTTGTTTTGCTGAAACACGCGACTATCAAAATACAAGCTCACACTAGGATGTATCAAGCACAAAGAAGGTTTGCTACTGTGAAAAACGCCACAAGAAAACTACAGGTTTACTTCAATGCGGTTCTCCTTGGACGGCAACAAAAGCACAAGTATGACACTCAAAAGGCTGCCTGCGTCAAGATCCAATCTTTGGTCAGATGCTACTTGCAAAGGAGCGCATTTTTAAAGGGAAGAGAAACTGCTGTTCTGATTCAGTCGCTCGTGAGAAAGCATCTTGCTCGGAAAAGATACCTCAAGCTTATAGCATCCACTGTGACGATCCAGAGAAGATTTAGGGAATTGCTTTGTGCAAAGATTGCTCGGCAGAAGTTCATACAGACCAAGCTATCTATTGTGTTGATTCAATCACGCTATAGAGGTTATAGATGCCGGAAGCATTTTATGCGGGTTAAACAGGCCACTGTTACCCTTCAAACGCACACGCGTCGTTGTCTAACAAGAAAGAAGTTCTTGGCTTTAAAACACGCTTCAAGCGTCATCCAAACTCGCTATCGCGCTCTGATTCAAGGCCATCACCAGAGAATAGAATATGAACGTATTCGTCTTGCCGTTGTTTGTCTTCAAGCCATAGTCAGGGGAAACATTGTCCGCAGACATTTTCTTGTACAGCACACATCGGCCATCATGATTCAAGCTTCGTTCCGCCAGTACTCCGCTACGAAAAGATACCGTCAGATGAAGCACTCAGCTACTGTAATACAACAGCGTTTTCGCTCCATCTTGCTGACTCGTTCACAAGTTTCACAGTACCAGCGTATACGCTCGTGTGCCATGCGCATTCAGGCGCATTACAGAGGTTATCGTGCGAGACAGTCCTACAAGATTCTGAAGGCGGCTGTTGTCTTGCAGTCTGCTATTCGTGGTTGGAAAGTAAGGGAAGATCTCAAACGTCAGCACATGGCCGTGGTGCTGATCCAAACATCTTACAGAGGCCACGTGACCAAAATGAAGTACCGATCTTTGAGGCAGGCTGCAAAGGTTCTACAGCTTCACTATCGTTCCCTCTTACTTGGCCGTCAGGAGCGTTCCAATTTTAAACACCTGAAGCAAGCAGCCATAAAGATTCAGTCTTCCTTTCGTAGTTATCAAGCAAAACAACGGGTAAAACGTATACGGGCTGCCAAGAAAATCCAGGCAGCCTATCGAGGATACGTTGCCAGAAAATCCTACAATATTTCCCGCAAGTGCATCGTTCGCGTTCAGGCGCTAGCTCGTGGTTATTTGGCAAGAAAACACTTCTGTGACCTGAAGAGAGCCACTGTTATGCTCCAGAGACGGTATCGTGCCCGCGTGATTGGCATGCGTCAATATGTGCATTACCACGTGCAACGCGGGGCGTGCATCGTTTTACAAGCGGCAGGGCGTGGTTACCTTTGTCGTAAGAAATACCTAGAAATGAAAAACGCAGCCATAGTTCTTCAACAGAGGTACAGAGCTATGCACGACTCTAGGAGACAACGGGAACGTTTCCTTGCTTTGAGAAGTGCTGCCATTCGTCTCCAGGCTTGTGTACGTGGTTGGTTCGACAGAAAATTGGCGAGAAGACTTCAAGCAGCGAGGCTGATCCAAGCGACATACAAGATGCACAGAACAAGGAAGAAGTTCCTTGCTATCAGGAGAGTTATCGTCAAAGTACAAGCTCGAGCGCGCATGCTTCAACAGCGAAGGAGATTTACTAATTTGAAGAATTCAGCGCTGGTGATCCAACGAAGGTTTAGAGCGACAATATTTTGTAAGCGTGATCAGCTGGTGTTTCATTTCATGAGAGGCGCCGTCATTACATTACAGATGGCAGTCAGAGGATACCTTGTACGAGCGAGACTTCGCAGGATGCGCAATGCCGCTGTCAAGATTCAGGCTTACATTCGCGGGTTCCTGGCGTGGAAGCAGTATGAAGCTACCAGGAGAGCTGTACTTGTGTTACAACTTCGATGCCGTGCCTGGCTTCTTGGCAGAGCAGTAGCCCGGAACTACAGTGCGCTGAAGTCCTCTACTCTTATGATCCAATCCGTCTTTCGTAGTCACACATGCCGCTCCAAATACCTCGCCCAGAAAAAGTCTGCAGTAATTATCCAGGCAGCAGTAAGACGGCATATTGCGCGACGATCCTACCTAAACCTTCGCGCCGCCGCTACAGTCATTCAACAGCGATTCCGAGCAAGGCGAAAGATGCAAGAGGCGAGACAGAGTTTTCTGGTACAGGGGAAGGCTTGTATTGTGTTACAGACCGAGATAAGGGCATGGTATTGCCGAAGAAAGTACAACGCAATCAGATCAGCAGCCATCACCATCCAACAACACCGCAGAGCTTGTATCAGGACTCGTGTTCAAAGAACAGAATTCTTGCGGGTGAAGAACGCCACCATCATTTTGCAATCCAACTGGAAAATGTCCCTGGCTAGAAGTGAGTACGAAAGAACCAGGAAAGCTGTCATTAAGATGCAGGCTGTAGCGCGCATGAGGAAGGCGGTCATGGCTTACCACAAGCTGAAGAAAACTGCCTCTGCATTACAGAATAAGTACAGAGCCAATACGCTTTGCAAACGACAACGCGAGTGTTACCAGACAATGCGCAAAAGCACCATTGTCATACAGGCGCGCTTCCGTGGTTTCAAAGCAAGACAACACGTTCGTGAGATGGTGAAGGAGAATCAGAGACGGCATGCAGCAGCACTGAAGATTCAGCGGTATTACCGTGGATTTCGGCTCATGGAGGAAACGTACTTTGCGTATCACGTGACCCGGGGTGCCATCATTACTTTGCAATCTGCGTGTCGCATGTACGCTGCGCAGAAGTTCGTCCGCAAGCTCAGAGCTGTTATCAGGATACAGGCGAACTTTCGAGGAAAAGTTACGCGGAGAATGTTCCTTGGTGCAAGACAAGTCGTGTGCAGATTGCAAGCAACGGTTCGTCGCAATCAAGTAAGAAAGCGATTTGTTAGAACACGAGAAGCAGTTGTTTCGATTCAACAATGGTACAGAGCGCAATTGACCATGAGGAAGATTTATGAAGAATATCACTGTCTTAGACATGCCACAATCCTTATTCAGTCCCACTTCAGACGCCATCGTCAGCGACAGGAATATCTTCGTGTTAGACAGACCATAGTGCTGGCTCAGTCCATGGTACGCATGCGTCTACAAAAGACGAAGTTCTTTCGTAAACGCTCGGCGGTGGTCGTAATTCAAGGTCGATATCGAGCGTACATATTGGGGAAAACAGTCCGCCAGAGATGCCAACTGATGCGATGGGCAGCAACTAGAATTCAGGTATTGTCCCTTCCTGTGATTACCAGTAAGCAATGTATAAAAAAGCTTTTAGGTCTTGTTCTCGAAGCACCAAGTTAAGGTTTGTTTTTCAGTGTCACTCTAGGACTAAGGAGGTGTGATCATAGATTAGAATTCGATGTCCTTTGGGGCTCCCGGACGCTAGTTGTATTGTGTACCGAAAAGGTCCGGTGACCGAGTTTGAATTTTGGGTTCAAATGTTCAAACGTTACGAACAGCGCTGGATTGACGCTTGCGCAAAGCTCTGGTTTCTAAGTAGTCTTTGTGTTTCCTTTAATTCGCAGAGCTGTTACCGAGGATACAAAGCAAGAGGTGAAGTGAAGAAGCTAAAGGCCGCCATACTTATCCAATCCAACGTTAGAGGAATGATACAAAGGCGGAGGTACTGCCATGCGAAACAGCTGGTGATCGTACTGCAATCAACGGTAAGGGCACGGCGGTGTCAGAGGAATTACGGTGAACTCAAACACGCTGCAATCCTCCTACAAAGAAAAGCACGAGCAAACATTGCCTGCCGGAAGGCGAGGGAAGAGTTTCTAGCCGCCAAGCACGCAGCTGTCAAACTTCAATCCTGTTATCGCGGCTGGAAGGCTCGCTGTATTGTTCGTCAAATCGGAGCGGCGATTCTGATCCAGAGATGGTTCCGCTGCAATGTAGCTGGAAGAAGAGCTCGTGAGGAATACCGTAAGCTCAAGGAAGCTGCTGTTATCTTACAGGCCGCTTATCGCGGATACTGCGCGCGTGTATTTTCGCGTGATGTACGCGCTGCGCGCATCATACAGGCGGCAATCAGAGGATTCATCACCAGAAAAAGAATCGAAGTAAGACATTGTTTTTTTCCACTAGCCAAGTCTTCTTACCCGTAGTAACTAGCATAATAAAGTAAATGAGGCTCTAAAAATGTAGCACTATGAACTGCGTAGTCAGAATTCTATTCCTCCTCGGAAACGACATCCTCCCATGAATCAGTATGGAAGAAATGATGGGATAGCCTCGCAAAAAGTCCACTTACATTACTTGCCAACAGGTTAGGACGTCTTTCAGACGGACTCCGCTCAAAGTTCGAGCAATAAGTGCAAATATGATTTACTAAAAATCTACTCATAGCATGGTGACTTTTGGAATACTGTCTAAAATATCTAAGTAACCCCGCGATTAATCATTTTGATTTTGGACAAACAAATGTGTCCAAGCGTCTGAGATAATTTACAGTCTTTCCCGTAAAACCGTGAACACCAGAAAAAATTTCTGGAATGTTTATTGTTTCGCGACCAATCAGAGGTGAGATGAAACCACAAAAGATAACCGCCAAACCGCAGCATACATTATTAGCCACGACTTGATTCGAAACAACGAGCTGGCTTTTTCTTCCAACGAACTGGCTTTTCTTCCACGACTAACCTTCAAAAACCAAACTACCGAATTCGGAATAGACTTAAAAGCGAGTTTAAATCGTCAAAATTTACACGGTACAAGTTTTCGGAGGGTCTCTGTAAAGTGCGGACCGGATGGGGGCGGATGGCGGATGGCGGATAGAAAAATTCGGATGATAAAATGAGGATGAAAAAATGCGGATGATAAAATGAGGAGGAAAAAATGCGGATGATAATATGCGGATGAAACAATGCGGATGCTGAAATGCGGATGAAAAAATGAGGATGGAAAATTTTGGGTGACAAAATCCGTAGGAAAGGAAATTAACTACAATCACGACGGTAGTAAATTATATTAGAGTGCAGTTTTTATTTAAAGAGGGTTTGCAAAGGCTTAAAAACTGGCGGCACTCTATTTTTAATTTTTTTAGGCAGGGAAGTCATAACAGAAAGATAATATATTTGTTTTCTCCGGGCTGGTGATGAAAATATAACCTTTTTCTAATTGATGGATTCAATCGCAAATATGCTGAATTCTTATTGCCATCAAACCATTAAATGGTGCAAGAAAACGGGTGTCCCGGAATAGCTTTACAAAATGGTGTAATATCTCTGGGATAGATTCCTAAATTAGGTTTTTGCCGGATTCCCACGTCCTGACACGCTTCAGTATCTTGCCGGCCATCTTCAACTGTAAAGTTTAATTTGTATAAAGAAAGAGGAGCATAATGTCGTAAGAAATTCAGACTTTCGTCATGATCAGTTGAAACACGGAGGAAAAGATATTTCCGATATAATCAAATTTAATTTTCATTTAATTTTGTCTGAGAATTCCTGCAGACTTGGACGGGGTGCTGTACTATTTTTAGCACTTCTGTAACCAGAATTCAGTTTCTTAGGCTACCGCACGGTGTTTTAATTCAAAAGCTATAAAAGAGCTCTTTAGAAAAACGCTCTGTCGTTCAATAAAACACGATCGACCAAACAAAGGTAACTTGTTAAAGGGATCATCGCTATATTATTTTACAATACAGATGGAACCCTGCACGCGCTCTGATTGGTCAAAAAGTCATGTTTATTGGAGTAAAACAGAAAAGGCGTGTAAAATCTCATCCTCGGAGACCCAGAGGCGGGTAGCTGAGGCGAGAGGAAATAAATGGGGCAAAGAAATGTAGCGTCGCAGGTTTACAAGTTACTTGTAAACCTGCGACGCTACATTTTTTTACCCACCGGATTTATTTGGTTTGATTTATTAATCGGGCAAAGAAATGTAGCGTCGCAGGTGTACAAGTTACTTGTAAACCTGTGAAGCTACATTTCTTTGCCCGATTTATTTCCTCTCGCCTCAGCTACCCGCCCCTGGGTCTCCGAGGATGACATATCGAAAAGCAAATGAAGAAGCCTAAGCCGTGTATTCCACTTTGATAAAACACTCCTTCAATTTAACGGTTATTTTTTCGACGTTCAAAATAACTCAAGATGCCGTGATTAACCCCCTTTAATTTTTGCAACGTTTCCTGGATTATACATAAAATGCAGTTACCGTGATGATGTCTAGCAAGACTTATAACGTTTTTTTTTTCAGCGTCAGAGAACGGAGCGCCTGGTACACTTGCACAAGTTTGCCTCAGCGGTGGATCATCATTTGAACGTCATCAGAATTCAGCGGTATTACCGCCGAGCACGCGCGATGGCTGTGGCGAAAGCCCGAATGGATGCTGTACTTCATATCCAGGTATAAAAGTCCCCGGCACAAAATTGTGACCTCGTGAAAAGAAAAATATTCGCCTGGTTTAGTTTGGCTTTAATTAGTGTGCATTGCCTGTCAATCCCAGATAGACCTTAACTTATCGTTACTTAGCTTATATTTAAAGTTATGCGTCTCCCTGGTCCATGGGAGGCGCCGGGGGCGGCGGTGATTAATGCGCTCGTCTCCAGAGCGAGCGGCCCGGGTTCGAGCCCTGCGTTGTTCTTGGTCAAGACACTTTACTCTCACGGTGCCTCTCTCCACCCATTTGTATAAATGGTTAATGGCGAGTTTAATGCTGGGGGTAACTCTGCGATGGACTAGCATCCCATCCAGGGGGGAGTAGATATACTCCTAGTCGCTTCATGCTACGGACACCGGGATAAGCTCCGACCAGATGAGGCCTTTTTACTGCCTCCCTGGAAATTGATGTCGCTAATGTTTTGCAACATTTTACCAAACAGAATAACGAGAAAGTCTAATGCATTGCCAGTTATTTTAGCCATCCATTGTCGCGTAGAAAATGCATTTCACATTCCCGGCTCAGGTTGTCTTTTTTTCCCTCTGCAATGTACCAGTAAACTTTATCCAACTATTACTGCGTTGTCGCGGAAAATGTTAGGTAATCGACGTATAATTAGGACAGACGTATGAAAATGGTGTCATATTTGTTACATGAAGTAAAGACCGTGATCTCAAAATTTGCTTCGTTCTCTCCCCAGTACTGGTGGCGCAGTGTTCGTGAACGTCAACGGTTTACCAGGCTTCGCTCTGCCGTTATTTTCCTACAAAGAGCAACGCGAAAGAAACTGGAGACGAAGCACAAAAGAGCAGCTAAGATCCAGGCCCTTATCAGGGGAATCACGGCTAGAAAGTACTTGAGAAAATTGCAGGAATCCGCGCTACGAATTCAGGTTCGAAACAGGCCTGTCGTTAGTTTATTATGTTGTTTCTGGCCAACGTTTTTAATGAAATATTGAATAATTCAGTGTTGAAATAAGCTAGAGAGCGAAAAATATTTAGGTATTTAGTTCTCAAATTGTCATTACCAAATTTCTGTTACCACTCATCGATTACTTTATCTGCTTTTGGTACCACCAGACCTATTGGCGCGGTTATCGAGTCAGATGTGAGGTGTCCTCTCTCAAGGTTAAAAGGGCGCGCAAGCGGATCAAGTCGGCCAATGCTGCAGCAACTGAACCTATGAAGCTTTGTAACCGCACCAGATCTGCTCTGGACTTTCTGTTGCAGTGTAAAAACATCAGTAGAATAGTTGGAGCGCTTGTTAATCTGGGTGAGTTAAAACTAGACGAATACGATCAACCCGCCACTCTGCTTTTCTGGCTCGAATATAGTGTAATGTTGCATGTTTTAGTGGGTTTCCTGACCTCATGAGATAGCATGATCAAACGCTTTAGATGTCTGTTTTCTATGTAAGACCACCCACACAGAAAGAGCCTTCACACATTTGACCACAATTTTTGTACGATCTACACTTTGAAAGGTTGCGGAAATAACGTCCTCGATATGCTGAAAACATTTTCATTATTTAATTATCAAGACGGATCGGCCCTCACCACTAGCTATCAAACAATGGTGACTTCCTCTCCCCAAAAAAAGCCACGACCCTTCTCAGTAAAGTATAGTGTTAGGAAAAGGTTGCTAAATCAGAAAGAAATGGGAGTCGTTACTCTCGAAACATAACAGTATGCAGCTTTATTTCAAATCATATGCAATGAGCAACGCACAACAAACCAGTATTTAATCGCCTTTTTTGTCTCGCTCAGAGGTGGTCACTCGTCTATCAGAGGTATGTTGTCAACAGGTAGTAAAAGATGGCGCGCTGCCTGTGATCTTCAAAGTTATTAAGAAGTGTAACCGCAGTTTACCGCACTTGGAGGTCATCAAGTACTCCATATCAATCCTCTTTAACGTTGGAAAGGTAAGCTGGTTTTCAAGTATTTTGATTCCGTTCTGCTGTGTAGATGAAGATACTAACAGTACTAAGCCTTCGTTTTCAATATTAAGACTGTTGTCTCCAAATAGTGGTGTACACACAATGAAAAAGGCAAAATATAGAACCCTACACTGACCACGTTAAGATGGTTTATATTTCTTGATGCTACGTGGACTACATGAAATACAAGTCGTCGATCTTTGGATTGTTTAACGGTCAAGCAAATCACGCCATGTATTCCCACCAGTTTACGTAAAAGATCTCAAAAGTTTCGGTACCGTCGGTTCCACTGGATTCATCCTGGCCTAATTACTGTTCCTTTCTCTATAGCCTGCGTAGCAAGCGTTTCCGTGGAGCAAAGAGCGAAGAAACGGGGTTTTCGGCGTTTTGCCCGCGCGAAAAATAGGGCGAGAGCAAAAATAAGAAGGAGGGGGTGGGGGAGGGGAACGAAGGAAACGCTTGCCGCCAAGCATTGTGATTTTCAAATACTCCGTTCGCCAGCGAACGGAGCTCGTGATTGGCTGGGCTGGTCGAACGTGTGTCAATCAAAGGTCTTAAAGTTCTGAGTTCCGGAAAGAACGTTCGAAGCTTGCATTTGTTTACAAAAAGCGTTAACTTTTCTCACGAAACGAGTATTTAGTCGTGAGCTTCGACAGTACGGTAGGAATCCTGTAGTGCAATGCCGACGCTTTGGTATTTCGAAACCTGACTATTACTGCAGATGCAATTGCGACACAATTTGCAGCTGTTCCGTTAATTTTAACATCACTTTCTTGAATGCCACATGCGCCAAGGGCAAGATAAATAAACTACGGGACAGAAAATTCGCACTACTGCGTGGGAAAACTGAGTGATTTCGACTGGCTTGTTTCATGGCATGCTTTCGGATTTTATCATGTAGGTACTCTGACATTTCATAAGAAGCATTTTTCTTGAGAGAATTTAGAACCTCTGGGTACAATTCTGAATGATTTGTTATAGTGAGCTGCCGCATGCAGGTTTTTATGACATATTTGCCTTACCAAACATTTAGTCTTCTCGAGCACAAGGATAATAGGCACAAACGCGACTTGTATACTTCTCACAGATTTGTGCGAAAACTTCACCCTTGCGGTCCCTCCTTTAGACGGATTGAGTAGAAATATAGCTCGATTATAAATTGCGAAATTTAACTTTGAAAGCCTGCATTGGTCGCCCGGAGTTATCAAGATTTCTCCGTCGTATGCTCTTTGTTTCAGACCCGGGGTTTCAGACATAATTTGACAAGTGTTTGTTTTGGTTCAAAGTTCACTACCGAGACGAAAGGGCGAAGGTTTAATTTGATGAATGGCTTTGCCGCTCACGATCGCAGGTTCGTCACTAAAATACGAAAAAAGAATCTCTGGCACCTAGGGTAACCTTGTATGATTCTTATTAGACGGAAAAATAAGGTGATCCAAGATTTCGAATCCTACGAGCACAAGGATTACAAACGCAACTTGAATGCTTGTGATGACAGCGTGAAATCAGTCAGGCATGAAAGGCCAAGTGGGCGGTTTTGAAAATCACAATGCTTGGCGGCAAAACGTTCCCCTCCCCCACCCGCTCCTTCTTATTTTTGCTCTCGCCCCATTTTTTGCGCGGGCAAAACGCCGAAAACCCCGTTTCTTCGCTCTTTGCTCCACGGAAACGCTTGCTACGCAGGCTACTTTCTCTAAGGCCTTCATGGTCAACTGATTTCGGTGACGTATCCGAAATAAACGCTTCTGACCACGTGACCCGAAAACGATTGACCGAGGCGAAATATCAAGGCCTATGAACTAGGCAAGCAGGAACCCACGAAATCCCGCGAAATACGGCTGACATTCGTTTAAATATTCCTTCCTTTCTTTCTTCTCTAGTATCCATCCGTTTACCGAGCTGTTTACGAGGAACCGGACGCCATCGACACCTTGGTTGAGCTTCTGGCGAATTTCAGAGACAAAAGTTTTATCTTCTCCAAGACTTGCTGTCTTCTTGTTGTCTTATGCCGGGATTCTTCCATCGCACACGAAATTCTCAACATGAAAAAGATCGTGGGGGACATCAAAAGCGTGTACAATATAGCTGAACGAAACCACAGACTGGAAACGAAACGAAACATGATCAAATCCAAATCAGACAACACCACCTCTCAGTTAGCCCCACCCACGCCATGTAAGGCAACACCTTATAAGGCGAGGAAATCCAACACGTTCAAGTGGCAGCGACGTTTGGACATGGTCCAGGATCCTTTGGAAGCTGTGCGACTGCTCGTGCGAGGGCTGGGTCTTGTTGGGCACGACTAGTGATATGAATATTCTTATTTAGTCTTAACTCTCTCACTCAGTCTGTCGAGAGTTTCGAACTTTTTAAGCAAATACTTCAACACCGTTGTACAGTGTACATTTTTAAAACTCGTTTCAAACTGCGATAGTTTTCTTCATATTCGTAAATGATGCACCGCGAGGTATGCATGACGTGAACAGCGAAATAACTTCTAAAGTTCATAAGAGATTTTATCCGATTCACTTTTAAACGTTTTAGGTACAAACGGGATTTTTACGGGAAAACACAATGAAGTATAATCCACTGAAGCATTCTCCCTCGTTATGCTTTTTATCTGGAGAAATATTTCAAGATCAATAGATGTTTGTTTGTTAGATTGAAATTCGAAATAGTGAAAAGAAAAATTCGTTCCCACCTATAACATTTATATAGCGTACATAGAACAAGCTTCCCTATAAGAAAGGGAGAGGGAAACATAATTTGAAGGATGTTTCTGACAAGTAGTAGTTTGCATTTAACGTGTCTAGTTACCATTCATAGCTTCAAAAGTTGATTCTACTCTCACACATGCTTTGAGTATTGCGCAGAGTTAGTTCTACTTGTCATGTTTCTGTAAATACATGATGTACATTGAACAAGAGTAAATCGACATCAGCATGATCAAGAAATGATTCGTCGTTTATTTTCTCTGTCTGAACTTCCTCACCCTGAATTCTCAAATCTTCTTTTTGGTGCTTGTTTCATGCAAAGAATCGGCCTCTTCTCTTCACATAAGTCATGTACCACAAGGACCTTTCCGGGTTTCACAGTCGATGTTTTTACATGGAGAAACATCTGCTATCACAAGGGAATGAGGCACGAAAATGATTCCCAGTGGTCAAAGAAAATTTATAACATAACTAAAGCAAAGCGCGAGCTCTGATTGGTTAATTAGGCATCTACTATTTGCCCTTGGGTGTATGCTCCTGACGTACTCAATAACTAAAGCAAAGCGCGCGCTGTGATGTAGCTCAATATAAAGACTTCTGTTGTTCCAATGTCTCATTGTTATGTTATAAAACAAATGGTAAACGCCATAGCGTGCATTATTGAGTTATGGATGCACTTGGGAGGTTTGCTAAGCACTCAAGAAGCTAGAGTCGCACTCGTCTATCGCCTCGTGCGACTCCTACGCTTCTTTCGAGCTTAGCAACCTCCCGTGTGCATCCATAACTCAACAGTACACGCTATGACGTTTACCATTTGTTAATTCTGAACACGTAGCCTGATTCTCAGACGGTCCAAGTTGCTCGCAGCCACGCACTCTGTCCGCGAGCGACCTGAAGCGCCGGCGAGAATCAGGCTTCTGAACGCAGGGAGTTCGTACATTTTATCGCGTTTTCGCGTCCTCGTAGCTCGTGATTACATTTAGATGTTGCATGAATTGTTCTTCAATGGACACGTGGGAAAAAAATGGACGCTGTCTCGATCTGTAGTAGGTGACAACGTTTAACAATCAGAAGTTGTCCTGAAAAATATTTTAAAATGATAGTTGAAAGAAGCTTATGTATGAGATAATCATTCTCCTGGATCATCCACTCTGTATACTATGGTAGTCGTTTACCACAAGCGAATTTCGTAATTTTTTATTTGCCACACATTGTCTCTTCAAAATTTGTATCCCTGTTCCAGATTGCGCACGTTCGCGTGACACAATCCTGTCAATCCATTTTTTAGCCCAATGAAAAGCTTGAAAGAGTTGAAGTAATCTTTGTAATCTCCCGGATGTAGTATGACATCAATGATGCTCAACTCAGTCTTTCTTCAAAAGGAGGCAGACTTTGAACTAAGGCTGAGCAGATGCCATTATCAGGCTACGTCTTCTTGGATTTCTTTGCTTTGATTTTCTTGGGCTGTTTGATGTCTTTTTGCTCTATTAATTTTGGGCCAACACTTGCCTTTTACTTTTTCGTCGCTTTAGTCCTCGTTAGTGTTTCTGGTTGGTAACAGGTGAAGCAAAAATCATCAGTGAGAAACGACAAAATAACACTAGAAAGTTTGTTTTCAATGGTTGTCTACCATTTACGACAAAAAAATCCGGAAATTTCGGATGGAATGTAAATGGGAAAGAGTAATTTTTGTCTCCCGCGAACGGAAATTTTCTCGGGAAACGGGATTTCTTGAAAGGTAGACCTAAATTCCCAAACGGAATTTCCGAATGGAAAATGTGCGTTCCATTTGCTAGTCCTCACTAGTTCCGGGCCTTTTGGCTTGGATCGTCTTTGATCCTATCTTCCGCGGAAAACGTCGTGGAAATGGAACAAGCCGCATCCCACTGAAAATTTCCATTTGGGATTTGACGCGTACCATTTACTAACAACTGTCGACCAACCGGTTCTTCCGAGTAAATGGTAAACAACCAATGACAACAAAGTTCATAGACAATTTTTGAATATGTATGGGTTCTTGACCAAGTGTGAGGTCAAGATGGCTGGATATTGGCCAAGTTCTTTTTTTGCGTGTTTATGGACCGAGACGAAGTCGAGGTCCATAAACTCGCAAAAAGAAGAACGAGGCCAATATCCAGCCATCTTGACCGAACAAACTTGGTCAATAAAGGATTTATTATATGGCTTTTGGTGAAATTTTGCTTTCGGGATGCAGCGGGTAGTCCCGAGCGGGCAAGATGGCTCCATCTTGCCCGCTCGGGTAGCCAATCACAGCGCGCGATTTGGTTCATCTTGCACGCTCACGGAGCTAAGCCATATAAATAAGTATAATGTTATTGGCCGGCTTAGGGTCGGGTCCGTATAAGGGAAAAACTGTGACCGGGAGGTTCTTGAAAATGCGGCCGCGAGGCCGCAGGCCGAGGGCAGTAATGTCTCAAGCCCCGAGACTTTACGGTAGACTTTTGCTACGTAAATTGAGTAGCAGATAGCGAGGAAATTCGTTAAGTGTACTCCACAGCAATTCTCTGAAGTACGCAACGATTAGAGAGGGAAACTCGACTGAAATTGACTCAGTTTTTACTTAAAACTGTACAGAGAGACACACAGGATTACGCGCCATTACAGCGCCGAGCAACAAACAACCAAACAAACTCTCACAACTTCAAAAACTTCAATTGAATTTACTTACAGTAACTTTCCTTGCCATCTAAAGGTGAATAGAGGTAAACTTGCGTTAATTCATCGTCTTTTGAAGTGTAAAAAGGGCGAAAGATTGACGATAACCGCTAATTCATTCACGAAAATAGATCAACTCGATGGATTCCGCCCGCTGTAGCGGTCCGTATGAGAGAATTCCGCCCGCTCCAGGAACCAATCAGATTGCAGGTTTTGTTGAATTCCGCCCGCTCACGAGCCGAAAAAAAGATAAATTACAATTCAGCCTAACACAATAGACCAGCACGAGGCTCCGGGGAATAAGCCCCACAAACTCTGTAGTTATTTCTCTGACTCTCGTGGGCCGCCACGAAGCTCTTCGGAACGTCTCACAGGATTGGTTGAGAAAATGATATACAAACAATGTTAACAAT
>JAHPZR010044881.1:0-22500 GCA_019787425.1 Platygyra sinensis | reverse complement strand
TACATAATTTTTTGTATTATTAGTAAGCTTATTATTAATTTGACTGCAGACGATCTGCTCTTTCGTGGGAAAAAGTTATAAAATCAAATGATCTTCAATCTTTAGTTAGGTATCTTGAAGCTAATGATTATTCTTGTTTCAACTTCTGCATACTGAAAGCCTAATAACAAGTTCAATGGCAGTACTCATTCGCTAAAGCCCAGTTCTCACTAGCAACGCGCACAAAAGAAGCTTATCTGCTAGTGAGGGCAGCCATGACATAAGCATATAAGCATAGGAACATCAAAACGTTGCGCTCTTCTTATACTTGTGCTTATGTTTATGTCGCTATAATGTCCAGTGAGGACATGTTGGTATAAGCATAAGCATAAGCATAAAACTACTAGCCAATCAGCGAGCACTTTATGCTTTCGCCAACGATGTCCTCATTGAACATACGCATAAGCATTAAGCATAAGAAGAAACTTATGCTAATGCTTATATTTCGGCTGTTCTCACTAGCGCATAAGCTTCTTGTGCTTTTGTTTATGCTCATGCTTGCGTCGCAAGTGAGGACCGGCCTTAAGAATGAAGTAGTAAACGCTACAAATTCAACAAACGCATGTCGCTGATACCCACAAGCGTGCGAAGGAAAATAGCAAACCTATCAGAGGTCACTCCGAATTGAAGAGAATTGTTAAAAGTCAGCTTTGAAAATACTTTGCATACCTTTTCTCTGTTCTGGTCATCTGTGTAAAGTTCAAAATGACAATGCTTTGTCAAGAACTTTTTCAGAGACCTTCCGTCCGCCATCTTGCTGCTGGCCTCGACCCGATGGTGAGGTACGCATTTATTTCAGAGGAGTGGCGGAGGTGGTTGTTCGTAATGCGACTGATAAGTAACATTTGTACCCATTTCTGTTTCTTGCATAATCAAGATACATTGTTATATATCTTCGTACGAGTGTTTTGGGTTCATCTAGGTTCTTACTGTGCGCTGTGTTCAAGCCTGAACAAAATTCCAGATGTAGATGATAAAACACTGCTCAATACTCACCCCCCTCAGTCATCTTTACCTACTCCTCCCACACAGATATGTAGTTGACAAAGCATATGATCACCATAGCGAATAAACAATATGGCGGATGAAAACAGATTTTAATTTTTATATAATATTCGTGCTCATTTCCCCTGTTATAAAAAATCTTCACCAAAAAGGAGTTCAAGATGCATGTAATATTGAATTATCATGGCTGATGGTGGAAAGGTCACCGGTGGAAATTACTCGTTTTTCAACCACAATCTTCGCACGACGGCCATGCAGCAGTCCTTTGACCGGCCTAAACTTCTTCAGCAAAGGCGATCACAATCAGTCGGAAATCTACTCGATTCGTCATCGAATAAAGCTGTTGAGAACAAAAAAGATACACCGCTGTTAGCTAGAGAAGAAGATACTCAAAACGTGAAATTTGTGCCACATCCTCCATCTTCTCCTCGTTCGAATTCAGGAACGGCGGAGGCGAACCCCCGTGTCGCGGCGTTAAATTCGAAAGGTGTCAAAAGAAGTCGTTACGAGTCGCCAAGGACTTCACCATCGGGCTCGGAAGATGAAAGGAGAAGTCGTAAACAAGTTCTGAATGTGATACTGGATCCGTTACCTCTGAAACGTAGTGGGAGCACAGGTAGTTTGGACAGCATTGGTTCCACTGAATCTTTGGAAGTCCTCGTGATGGAAATATAAGTGCTAATCGTAATCTTAGGGGTATTGAACCTCTTAAAGATATAGGTTCCAATAAAGAACTTCTTAAAAACTTTAAATCTTACCAGAATAGTGCGAAAAATGAGGATTTGGGTAAGAGGATGTTGAGAAAGAATGTTGTTCATCCTTTGAGAGTAGAGCAGCAGCCAGCAGAGATCTCCACACAGACAACATCAACGCCCATTGAATCTAATTCGGAGACTACAACTGTATTGTATGATGAACCGCCTGCTGAGGATGAAGTTACATTATCTTCCTCAAATGACAGTTTGACAAGTGTTAGCGACAGCGAAGAAAATTCAATAAGCAACAGTGATGCGGAGTCCAAGAATCAGCGTAAGCCCACCCAAAGAAACCCCAATTCGACGTTACCTACCCTACCCTGTCAACTTAATGACAGAACTCTTGGAACTAATGCATCTGGGTTGTATGAATCCATGCATCCAATTGAAAGAAACCTAAATGAGACCCCATCAGTGCAAACTGGTGAAGTTAATGACCGAGGTGTTCTAACAAATTCATCTGGTTTGTATGACAGTGTACACCAAAATGAAGGAGTATATCAGAATCAAGGTGTATATCAGAATGAAGGAACCCAAGATGATCTCCAACATGATTCAACTTCTGATTTAAGGCAACTCAGCAAGGCACTGGAGAAGGTAGCCACTGATGTTGAAACATATGCGTCAGACACAGGCTTGTCGTCAAGATCAACAGGACAAGCATCTGATTCCTCCATATCAACGTTGCTTCCACGTGTGTCTGCAAGAAGAGCACGGACAAGGAGTGGTAACTTTTTAAAGGAAGAAATGGAGCGTTACCTCCCTAACCGACAAATAGGCATTTTTGTTGCTACCTGGAATATGCATGAAGAAAAGGTAAGGCATTGGCCCTACTGTAACTGAAAATGGTTACTCTTAAAATAATTTATCAAACATTTTGTGAGAATGTACTCATTGAAAGCTGTGTGCTTATAAATCTAAAGAAATGTAAAGTTAATGTTACTTTTTAATGCAGTACTCTATATTGATCCCTCTGTGTTTTATTTAATTATTTTAAGAACTCTTGTTTCATTTCATAACAGGAAGTTCCATTCTACTTAGATGATTTTTTAATACCAGATTCAACTGATTTTTTACAAGACCTCTATGTTATTGGCTTGCAAGAGAGTACACCTCAAAGGTAAATATTACACTGTTTTCTAATAACCTTGGTTTGCTTCAAGATAAAAAGTAAAATTAATGTAAGTTATAAAAGGCATACTATATAAAATACTCTCTTCAATCTTCTTGCCAGAATCCTGGAATCGAACAAACAAAAATCTCTATGCCTTCATTTAAAATAATTAGTAGCATGCGTAGCAGGTGTTTTCTAAAAACTTACGCAAAGGGAACGAAACTGGGAGGGTGTTCGAAAAATAAGGAGCAGAGGCAGGGGGTGAGGCGAGCAAAGGAAACGCCTGCAATCAATCCTAGGAATTTTACCAAACGCCCCCAAACATGCTGCGCTCTCTTGGGGCACCAACTGTCACATGACAACCAATGATTACTGTAAACACCGGCATATAAGCCGCACCTTTTTGCTCAAATTTTCATAACAAATCGGGGATGCGGCTTATCTGCGAGAAAATCTGAAGACCATGCCATAAATTTGCATAAATTAACACATTTCAGCAACAATTTTACAATCTCAATAGACCTGTGTAGCAAAATGATAAGTACTCCACCAGACTATACCACAGTACGTTTGCTTTTGCGAGTTTGGTGGCTCCTATGGCTAAAAGAGCCGTTTTTGTTCATATTAACCGGTTATAGGTAAGAGTTTTAGTATTCTCTGTTTAAATGTTAGTTAGTTAATGCACAGGTTGGCCGGTTGAATTAGAAGCTTTCAGAGGAAACAATGAATGTACATAACTGACATCTTTCTTAAGACTCCACTTTTGATTTATTTTAATTTCTTTCCAAATTTTTTTTCCAAAATTTGAGTTCCCAAACTTGGGGTATGGCTTATCTGCGAGTGCGGCTTATACGCCGGTGTTTACTGTAACTTCTTTTTATCAAGTGCCAAGCATGGGCTGCATAGAATCCACTAAAACAAATAGTACGCATAAATAGGCTTCCTTTTAATTGTTGTGTCTGTCATTGTTAATTAAAAAACGAAGTTTGGAAAATGGAGATACAGCTGTACATATGCTCGATCAAATTGATGGAAGAAACTGACATCTCTGTACAAATATATAGCTTTCTAGAAGTAATGGCGGTCTGCTAAGATGAAAAACCCGTCAAAGATGGACAAAGATGTGATTTCCGTGATATCGTGATAAGAAGGAACGAACTGTGCTTGACAGCTTGAACTGAATTAACCAGCCGGTGGCACAATAGATTGCATGATACATGTTCCCGAATTAGTCAGAGTTTTTCCCTTGAAAGTAAATACTCATCTTACTCAGAGACTTTAAAACATATCTTTAAAACAATTCTATGAAGCGACATGCAAATACCAGCAGTAACTATGTAGTCTTCTGCGAGTATTTGATAACTGATAAATGGATTGTAAGGACATCCTGTCTATGGACTAGACTCTAATGGCAGCTTTTTGCTCTGGTTTTAGAACAATGTGTTTGCCATTTTGCGAAAGGTCTTTCGACGTTTCTTGAACAGAAAATTCGAAGATCCCTTCGAATGCTTCCTCAGACTTGGCCATATCTACATGTATTTTGATCTTGTTGTGTTCTGGATGTCAGGTTATGCATGAAAGTCAAATTTCTGATATCATATTTTGATTGACGGGCTAATAACCAATCAAATTGTACTACTGCTCCCCGTTCGTGGGCGAACAGAGTTTGGTAAAATGTTTGGGATTGACTGCAGCCAATTCCTTTTCTCCCCACTCCCTCCCCCTTCTCGCTCACCCCCTCCCCACTTCTTCCAAATGTTTTTGCTCACCCCAGGCATGTTCCTTCATTTGCCTGCTTTTTCGCTTGCTTGTTCGATCTCTGCCTGGAAAAAGAAAGGAATTGGCTGTTCCACAGGCTAAATATTTAGGCACAAAAAAGTCTTATAAACCCTGCTGGTTTTTGGAACTTGAAACCCTAATTACACTTCACCTACTGGCAAAATGACTAAGAATTACTTTTCATAATTTGTGAAATATTCCAGAATGAGCTGGAAAGTATAAATCAAGAGAAGTAAAAGTTAATCTATACAGTCTAAATTTAAATGTTTTTTGCAGTTATTACAACATGTCCAGATGCAACTGTGGATCAAAATTAAATTAAACTATCTCAAAACTGTTTTGACAGAAAAGAGTGGGAGATCCGTCTTCAAGAAACCCTTGGTCCATCGCATGTGCTGATGTATTCCTGTTCATTTGGGTTGTTACACCTGGCAGTGTTTCATCAGGAGAGAACTTGTCTGGTTTTGTTCTTGTAAGTGTTGTCTTCTTGTGTGGGGGTTTTAATTAACCATCTTCATTTGTTTTAAATTGATTAAATAAAAGGAAAACACTGTGAAACTGAAGGAAAACAAGAGACGCATAAGTGTCTTGAAACATAATAACAGAAAACAGACACTCAGAATTATAAATTCACAACAATGCAATGAACTGGGTTAAGTCATTTTGAAATATTCTTGGCATATACTATGAGCTTACCAATTTCTTGGAATTAAAATCACTTTCTCCTGATTGATTACACTGCCTTAGCTTTTATAATGCCCCTGTACTGACATGCCAGTAGAATATTGCATGACCATTCCTTTGATAATTTAATGAAAAAAGTTTATAGTCAGACAATTTACGGGTATTTTAGTCAGAGGAGCTATTTACACTATTGGAGTTTTCAGAAAGAGTATATAATGTTATCAGATGATACTAATTTAGGTCTGATTTTTTGTAAGAACCACAATCAGAGAAACAACTTGCTGCAAGTTTGGATCAATTCTTTTATCAGAGTACTACAATGTAGTTCATTTGAAAATCAACCAGTTGTGGTTGTACTGCCCCATATTAAGGCCAGTCCAAAGGAGAGGCTGATGTTTATCGGGACATTCTTGACTTGAGGCAGACACCACATACTAAATTTTTTCTTCTTTTTATCGCAGCTGTGAGTGAAGATAGTGTGTCTACTAGAGTGGGTCATATGATTAAAACTAAGGTAAACTGGCAATTGCTTAGTGATCTGCTTGTTTGTTCTTTTGGAAATGGAGAAAAGATTTGTTTTTGTATGTTTTTAACAGTTACACAAAATTCACCACCAGCAAAACTTCAAGTTTCAAGTATATAGCAAAAGTTATAGCATGTTACCAGATTGTGTTTGTGTTTGTTTTCCTCTCACTACAGGGAGCTTTGGCTGTGTCCTTTAGCATATTTGGAACATCATTTCTCTTCATTGACTCTCACTTTACTTGTAAGTTTTCCTTTTTAGTTTATTAAGATTTAACTAAAAATAGGAAAAAAATTGTACAGCGAAACCTGTTTTAAGTGGTTACTATTAATACAGGGTGTCCACTCTAAACAGGCTCTAAATATATTGTGTAATAATAGTTAGTAATTCCCTATTGTAGCTCAGTGCAACATAGTGTAACAACAAAGGCTTCTCATAAGACAATGTTTTGTCAGTCAATGCATCAATCTGTAATAATGCACTTAGCTTTGAAGCAACTTTGCTGAGCAATGTTATAGGAGTCTGAGCTGAGCTTGTAGTAAAAAGCCCATGAAGTGCCCTCTTATTGCAGGTTTTGTGCAACAAAATGGCTTAACATTGGTGTCTGTGTCAATGCAGGTTTATTTTATAGCAAATGTAGGAAAAAATATGGGACTCAAGCTGGTGTCCACGTAAGATGGGGTCCACTTAAATTTGTGTTGTATCCCTGGGCAAGGCACTTAACTCTCAGAGTGCCTCCAGAGGTGTACGAATGGGTGCTGGCATCTTAATAGCAACTTTTTAAGATACTGCTAGTTGCTTCATGCTAAGGAACTGAATGAAGATAAACACTGACCTGACCTGGCCTGGCCTGCACAAACGTTTCCTAAATTACGTTTTATTTTTATGAAGGCTGCTGCTTTTGATTTCTTCAATTCCTATGCAGCCCTCTGATTCCCTGCTTGGATGCCCTAGCATTTATTATGGGAGTCTGTTAAAATAAAATGTGATACTCTCCTGTCTGAATTGTCATAGGGAGTTAGTTTCAAATCACACACTGTAAGTATACGTAATTGTGTCTTGACTTGTAGCTGATGAAGGCAAAGCCATGGACCGCGTAAATGATTACAAGACAATCTGCAAATCTCTGTCATTATCACCAGAGGGTCAGCCCAACAGAAACGATGGTCAGTAGATTAACATGATTTTTTGATGCTAGTGTTTCAAGAAGGACATTAAGAATATTGCAGAAGCTGTTGTCTGTTTTGAACATTTCACATAATACATATCAGTGCATTTTACTTTCCCCCCTTCAAAAAAGACCAACAGCAAAAACAACATAAAAGAACACTGAGCAAATGCCTAGGTTTGGATCATACTCGGTATGAGAACTGCCCTGCCTGCCTTAGCAGCTTTTCCACAGAGAGAAAAGTTGCTTCACAATGAATGTGTGCCATTCCTTAATACATTAGTGCAATTCTGTTGTGTTTCATTTTAGAGTTGGATTTGACAGCAAATTTTGACCGAGTGTTTTGGTTGGGAGATTTCAACTTTAGGGTGACTCTGGATAGATCAGAAGTAGATGGAATGCTTGAAAAGTACAAAGACCAGGAAAATCCTGAGTGTAAGGTAATCATGCAACACTCAAATGCTGCCACATATTTGGGCTTAGTTTTTTTATCCCAGAGACTGAAGACCACTCTTTAGCTTTGTCTAACAATCACTGCACAGTGGCCCTTCAGATGCAAACATGTTTGCAATGCAGTGTTAAGAGTCTATATTTTCCAGCAGTAAGAGATCGAGGGCTCACCCCTCAGCCTTCAGGCTTGTACCTTAGATGAAAACCCAATTGACAAACTGAAACATATCACTGTGAATGGGTTGTGTTCAATCTGCCCTTCTCTCTGTCTTGCTTATTTGCATGAAGCTGTAGATATTTCCAGTTCAATAAATTGAATCACTGAAAGATTAATCTCTGCTGTGTTGTAGAATATTTCACAGAATTGAAATTTTTTTTCAGGGTGATACTATGTCACCATGCTTTTGATCCTTACAGTCTTGCATTCTCCCAGCTCAGCACTTATGTCCAGGATTGAACGAAAGTATTGTTTAATTAGTACTTAATATTTGACAATGAGGACACTTTGTGATGCTTATCATAAGGAATTTGAATCTCATTAGGATTCAATCCTGGACATATCTCCAGCTCAGTTTTGGTAGAAAAACTTAAACTTGTGGTGTGTGGTCTAAAAGTGAGTCTCTGATTGATATAATTATATTTTTTTTTCATTTGTAGGATTTACTGGAGAAAGATGAACTTCTGGATTTAATGGAACAAGGTAAGTTTTGATCGTCCTGTATGTTGTTGGCATCTAATATTCATCTTAAGTTTTTAAGGACTGCCTGGTTATTCCTTCTTGTGTGGACAATCATAGCTCCAACTTGTATGATGCTCTTCAGCACTTCCTCTGTTTGTTGGCTTTTTAACTTTCTCAAGTTGTTATTTCTATTTTTTTTTTGGCTTCCAGAGCCCTTACTCAACTTCTGTGGTTCATTATTGGTTAGTCAATTCACCAAGCACACTAACATGTAATATCAATTTATTACCATGGCCACTGGGATAGAAGAATCTAATATTAATAGCTGTGCGCACTTGATCTACAACAGGAAAAGTATTTGTGGAATTCACTGAACCTCCAATCAAATTCTTACCAAGTTACAAGCATGACATACAGAGCGACAACTATGACTCATCATCTAAACACAGGACGCCCTCTTGGACGGTAAGCAAGTTTACACCCTGGGGGAATGGTAGGGATTCTCATATGGGTGCTTGTTGTACCTTTTAGGTGTTTGAAACATATTTTGGTACCTCTTTGAGTGTTCGGCCTCAAGAGGGATTTTTGAGGTCTACAGCAGGAGCTTTTGAGTAGTCCGGAATATCCAAATATATTAGGACATCCGTGACGTCACGAAACCATTGTTCTCAAGGAAAATGGCGGCCGTTTTTCAAAAACCCCGGGCAAAGTAGGATTCCGCTGTCCTGTGTTTCGTATGAGCGCCTATCCGGGACTTTTTGTTGAGTGAATGAGTGAATACTTTATTTACCCTCGGATTTTAGAGTAGCTTTATCGTAGCTAATATCTCCAAGCAGTTCCAACCCCAACCCTCAGTATAACAACAAAGGTCAGACCACAACATCGGGAACTTCATGCCCTACTCTTTACGATAAGCGCGTGGGTTCTTTTACGTTCCCTGCTAACCATAACAATAGGGAGTTTTAGCAATGACGACGGCTACGGAGGGGACGAAGCCTTATAAAAAATGTTTTTATATTTTACCTTCGAATGTCGCAGCTTTGTAAATCTCTTCAGTACGCCTATCGGTCTAAAACCTTACTCAGGCTAAACATGCATCGACAGCGTTCAATTCGACAAGAAGATACAAAAAATTAGCCATTGCAGTTCGCGTTGTTCAAAATACGTGGAAGTTAATCATTTCACGTTGTCGTTTTGTAGAGGACGGCAAAGAAATGTATCAAGATTCAAAACGCACGTGCACAGCTATTGTTCTGCTCATTAAACCTTTTGTTTGGTGACACTCTCGTCGCCGTCGCCGTCGTGGTTTGCTAAAACTCCCTATTGAAGATGCAGGAGACGGGGCCTATGGTTTATAACCTTTATCAGAGAAGACCTGAATGTCTAACCATTTGCAGATATAATTACAAAGGCCGCACGTTCTCCTCAGTTATTTCAAAACCCTGAGTGTTGGGTCCGGTCTGGGGCTTGAACCCTCGACTTCCCGCTCGGCAGTCCGGCGCTATACCAACCTTGAGCTAACAAGGCGGCGGTTTATACGGTACCCTGTAGGGTATCCGAGCCAAAAAAGAAATATGAAAGGAGATATTTGACAAAGAGCTGATTTTTTTTCTTTTGTCCCATTTACACCAGGAATTCCTAATTCATCATTAAAAGAGAGAATTGGTACCTCTTAGGGGTGAAGCAAATTTCAAGCCACGCCCACGAAACATGATCTTGGTTCCTCTTAGAGGTTCTTTTCAAAATTTCTGATCAGCACCATCTTACATACATACCTACATCCTTAAGTTCGTGTTGTGTGATCGTCCGGGTGAGGGTAGTTATTTAAAGGAGCTCAGTCACGTTTGAAAAGCTTAGCTAAACTTTTCAAATTCGTTGTTTGCAATCCGTGTCAATCTGCCCCATCCTTAACCATCCTTGTTCCTTTATGGTTTATTATTATCTCTTTGATGTTTTCCTATCTTTGTAAAGTGTTATTTTTAGGTTTCCTTCAATTTAACGGCTATTTTTTCGATGTTCAAAATAACTCAAGATGCCGTGACTGAGCCCCTTTAAAGAACTGTTGTTGGTGACTGACGTTTCGACAACCTGAGCGGAAGTAATCTTCAGAGTCGAGTAAATAGTGTTTGTCAGTCGATGATGTTATAAGTCTGGTCCGTTGAAAGCGATTGTTCAGTTAAGCCATGATGGTATTGGCTGAAAGACTCGTGTTAAGTTTGTCATCAGTCATTGGTGGGTTTTGATCCGTCTTTTGTCAGTCAAATTGGTCGGTTTCAGGTCCGTCTATTGTTAGTCAAAATTAAGTCGGTCTGTTAGAAGTCCGTTTGTCGGTTTCCGTTTCGTCGCGGACGATCACACAATACGAACTACTGATACTCCTGGGTTCATTTACCATTTACTATGATACATCCTTTATTTATTCCAGAAGCAAGCTATATATCTATTCAGTTTAAAAAAAAAACTAAAAATAAGGGGGGAAAATGATGCTTCTAGGAAGGAAGTTGAGAGGTTATCCCTATATGAAAACTGCCTTAAAAATAAATCAAATTAAAATACTTAACCTTAATTCCTTTTTATATGGGAGTCTCCCCGATTGTACACTTTGCATGCGTGTGACGTCATGTATGTACGGACAAAAGCGCTGTTGTTTGTAGAAATGAGACCAATTATGTACAGCACCTGGTTGGGATGACAATTTATTTTTGTTGTTGCTGTCTGTCAGGACCGTGTTCTTTACCGCAGTAGAGATCCATCAAGTATCGAGCCAGTTATCTACAGCAGTTGTGTTTCTGTCAAGACCTCGGATCACAGGTAAGAATGTAAACCTAACCATGCGTGTGCCCGCTTTTTATAAGAGCTTTGTCGTCTGTTTAAAACCTGATTTTGTTGAACTAAAAAAATTCTCAATTTGAGGAAGCGCGACTGTAATTCCTTGGATTCCATTAGAAAGGAGGACAACTAGCAATGACGAGAGTGGAATAGAATTACATTGTAAACAAGTTTCGGGTTTCATAATCATAGCACCGTGAAACCTTCTGTCATTTGGAACATGAAATGCATTTGTATCGTTTTGGAGGTACCATTACCGCGAACACACCAAACATAGCTATTACCTATGAAGCAAACGATACAGCTACTTCCATTTGCGAAACGAAACCAAGAAAATTCTCTCAATAACTTCTACCCAGCAAGATTCAGCTTGTGTGTTACAAGAGTTCTCTCAGTTTTGTAAGTGCTATAAAGTCAGTCACTGGTTGGGTTTACCTCGGTGTAAAAACCTGTGAAGTTTTTCTTTGTAAATTTTAGTTATTGTTAAGGTTAGCTCTTTTATGTTGACTTCTTTGTTTTCTTTGTTTTACGTCACTGGTGAGTGTTACTGGTTTTTACACGGAGGATGAGCCCACTGGTTTAGTAATTTCATGGATATGTTTGTGCTCATGGCTGTCTCTTTCATTTCAGGCCAGTGTTTGGTATTTACCAAGTCAAACTCAATCCTTGCCGTGAAAAGTAAGTGCTTCACTTGACTTGTTATTTTTCTATCAATGTGCTACCCAGGTAACAATTGTGATTTTATATTTACGTCGCAGCATTCCTCTGACTGGAGGCCAGTACATCCGGGATGTTTATGTGGAAGGTACGTGAATTTCAAACTTTGACAACAGGACTCAGTCTAACTGGAACTAAATGAACTTAGTTAATGACAAATATGCGAGCTAGTGTAAGCTGCAGGTCCTGCGAATGGTTCTATATGTGTCACATGGCTGGGAAGTAACCGCTTAGTCGTCGTTTTCCGCGCAATGTTGTTTTGCTTGGAAGAATGAAATTAAAAAAAATTTCTCATTATTATTATTGCGTTCTCGAGGAACGAGAGAACGCATCCTAATTTGGTTTGCAGGCGTGAGAAATCGAGATTTTTTTCTGCAATTTGGCCGCCCCTCTTTTTTTCAGGGGCGTTGGGCCTCATATACGCGTGCAAGTGAAAATAACACGTGCAAGAAAAAATAACACGTGTGGCCAAATAACTCGTGCAAGAGAAAATAACACGTGCGGCGTTTGGCCTCGTTGTCCTGTACATCGATTACGTCATGCCTGTACATTCACTACTTGCACAATACCATAATGCACCTCTTTAACCCCCCCCCCCCCAAAAAAAAAAAAAAAAAAAAAATTTTGCATACTCATTGCTTGCAATTTCTCCTGGGACATGAACATGTCCCAAGAGTAATCTAAAACAATGCCTATGCAAATTTTTGGGGGGTAAAAGCGGTGTATTATGGGATTTGTGCAAGTAGAGAATTGGCTCTTTTCTGTATTCCTCGAAGGGTGAGAGAACTGTGTACAACTCCCGATAAAAGAATAAAGCCATAGTCAACCATAAGTTTCCATTTCCTTTTCTTCAAAAAACCCACTTTCTATTATCACACTACATATCCTGCAGAACGCACTTCCTAATCTTTGATTACTACTAGTTATTACTCAGAGACGGGACTTCGACCGATGCTTAAACTGTACTTCTGTGTTGAGATCCCCGGAAGAGAAAGATATTCATGTACTTCGGTTAACTGTTTGTGAAAGTTTTTTTTTTCATCTTTTTGTTTTGAAACAGCCAACCGCAGGCGATCACTTGGACCCAGCTCTCAAGGACAGAGTTCTGTGTGCATCATCCTATGACAGCTGTCAACTGGGCCCGAAACCCGTGAAACACCTCGAACAAACCTCAAGGGCACATCTGGATCATACCTCCACGTCATACAGCGTCGGGAGAGAAGTCATTAAATATATTGGATTCAAAATCCAGTGCATCTCTTTGCATTGTACATAATTTAAAATGTGAAAGATTGAGTTATTTTTAAGCTACCCTGAAACTCAGTTTCGGTAATTTGAATATATTTAACATTTTATCTTGCTTTTGTATTTAAACAAGGTGTATTATTGTATCCATGCGTAAACAGTGCAATAAGAATCACAGTCGTTCATGTTCGCACTCGAGGATCGTTTTATGTATATAGAAATGAAAACTTTTCGTGTATCTCTTGAATAAGATTATAAGATTCTTGTTATTTGCGTCTCTCTTCATCTTGGTGATTGGAGTCAACGCGTGCTATCAGTGTGAATGACATGATTACACCATCAAGCATATTTCGGTGTTTACACGTTGAAGATAGCCTCGTACCAAATAAAATGTAAAAAAAGACTTAATAAAA
The DNA here is from genome assembly GCA_019787425.1 of Platygyra sinensis. Lineage (NCBI taxonomy): Eukaryota > Metazoa > Cnidaria > Anthozoa > Scleractinia > Merulinidae > Platygyra > Platygyra sinensis. The sequence continues at coordinate 9,100 of JAHPZR010044881.1, read as the reverse complement.
TATAAAAATTTGCCCGGAACTTCATGTGTTTTTATTACTTGTTTGGTCTGTACCAGCGGCGAAATCCCTGGTTGATGTTGCGTTGAAGTTGTGGCTCTATTCCTGCATCCAGTGATACCCGAACCAATATGCGCCGCTGCAACATGTTCTCCTCTTTGAATTACTGCGCCTCTCAATAACACGCGGACTCTAACATTCAAAGCTCGACCGACAAATGCGTTTTTCGCTGCCGTCAATCAAGTGTTTGGCGACTCCTCCAAGCTTCCGACTATTGTCGAGCGTGCGGTAATAAAATCGTTCAGCACAGCTCAGACAACGAAACAGTGTTCGGCAGTAGTCGGAAGCTGGGAGGAGCCGCCGAACATTTGATTGACGGTCGCGAAAAATGCATTTGTCGGTTGAGCTTCGAATTTTAGAGTCCGCATGTTATTGAAAGGCGCAGTAACGATTTTCGTTAATTGTCAAGTTCCTTGAATTTACGATTATAGTTAATTCAGACCACTGTTTCCCAGGCTATTTCAGAAAAGAACAAATTTAAAAAATCGTACTATTTGGACTGGATTTGAACCAGGAACTACCCAGTGCTGGTAGGAACGGCTACTTACCACTAGGCCACTGAAGAACAACACGACGGGAAGTAGTTTAACTAAATATTTAATAGTGCTTTGCATAGAATATCACTGATCCACACTGATTAGGCTTAAGCGCAGATATTAAATGGTCAGCTTTTTGTTAAGGTTCGGTGATCGACCTTTTCCATTCACTTTCTGAAATTATTTTTTAGCTAGTAATTATATATGCTTGCTACATGTTGTAAAATAAGTGAATGAATTATATTGTTTTAAAATCGAGATTTGTTCAACCAGGAGCGTGGTGGTCTAATGGTTAGGATTAGAAAGCGAAGGTTCGTAGGTTCGAGTCCTGTCCGAACACTGATGTTTGTCCCTTTCAACAAAAATGCTTACTTCCCAGAATTCCTTTCAGACTGTTAGTGTTCTGAATTAACTATAATCGTAAATTTAAGGGAACTGGACAAATAATGGTAATCGTTAATTCAAAGAGAACATTGTTGATTTGCGAAACGCTTGCTTTGTCCAGTTCCCCTCGGCCAGATTCCCGGTTTCCTTTTAAAAGCTAGGAGATAATAAGGAAATGAACTAAGAACAAATGTCGTTTGAGGTGTCTTGTTACAAACTTTTTCTCCGAACCAATCTCGAGCCCAGAGTTCTCCTGCTCCTCGGTCAGCGGTGGGGTCGCCGAGGAGCCGGAGAACTCTGGGCGCGAGATTGTCTCCGAACAGAAATCAGACGAACACTATGACTTCTTCGTGACGTAAGTTGAAAATTATCAGATACTTAATGTTTCCTTAGCTCAGTGATGCCACGACAGGAAAACTGAGCCGACATTGATTAAATTATCGCCAGGAAAAAAGGAGAGACTGGGATTTCCACAATATAGGAGTGAGTGATAAAACTTGAATTTCTTTTTTGACCCTGTTTTAGATGTACGTTTAAAATTCTAGTAGAGTCAGTTTAAATTAATTCAAGGGCAACATTTTAATTTTCGATAATCTGCAAAATTATCTATGTTATACAAATCACAAGTGTTCATGTGTTAAATTTAACTCATGTTGAGGGACAAACAATACTCTGTAACAAATACATCGAAAGATTACAATCAACGTGTTAATTACATCGTATATAACCAGCATGCATGGTGGTGATATCAATTTATAAGTGGTCCATATTATCCACTCAGAACTGTTCTCTTGATAATCTAACTTCTTCACTGAATTTGCTTGGTGTATCTGGCTACAGCCTTAGTTCCTTCACTAACTGCATGTTTGGCCAGCTCGCCAGGAATAATCAAACGAACGCTGGCTTGCATGTCCCTTGACGAGAGCGTAGTTCGCTTAACATACTTGGTAAGCCTCCCGGCCTCGATCGCTATCCTCTCGAAAAGGTCGTTTACGAACGAGTTCATGATGTTCATAGCTTTTCTGGTAATGCCGAGATCCGGGTGAACTTGTTTTAGCACCTTATGGATGAACCTGGAATAGGATTCGTATGTTTTCTTTGGCTTAGCTTTTCCTTCCCGCTTCGTCTTGTTCCTCTTAATGTTCTGTTTGGGCGCTTTGGTTGTATCTGGTACGCTGTTTTCCTTTGTTGCTGGGGCTTTTCGTCCTTTAGGAGGCATGTTGAATGTTTCACGCAATCGGTGACTTTTGATTCACTTGGCGGTACGGTTGGACTCAATGTTGACCTGACAAACTAACGTTTCCACTTGAAGTTCGTTAACCATTGAACTTTTGAATTAATTGGTTCAGGGGTGACATGTAATTATTCTTGCATGGCGTGACTTACATTCTTTGAACAAAAGATGAGAAGAGCATGAGCCTAAAAAATGTTACAGTAGTTTACCCAATCGGAAGAAAGCACGATTATCGTGCTTATTTTAAAAGAATTCTTTCGCCCGCTTTGAATGGCCCAGCAAAAAAATTGATATTCTAATAACTAGTTTCAGTTGGTTTTTAGGTCCGTTTCAAAACGAGTCCTGGTGCTCAACTGAGGGCGTAACTGACGGCTGTCCGGGATGCGTCGTTGGTATCCAAAAACATTGAAGGTTTACAAGTCAACGGAAAAGAGCTTCTTATTGCTTAAACGCGCTAATTGAATATTCTATGCTGAGTCAATATGGCTGTGAATGAAGACAAAATAAAACGCCGGTTTGCGGGTCAAATAAGCAGTATACGTGATTGGATTCCAGTTGTTTGCTTTTGTTTTGGTAGGCAAAGTTCCCTCTTCCGCAAGGCTCCCCTCCTTCGTCGAAATCCTTACCCTTGTATTCAGCATTTTTTGACGCAAGGTAACCCCATCATATACCCTTCGTATACCTTCTAGACATGTTACCCCTAGGGTTCGCATTCCCACAGCAGACACACTGCAGCTCATTTCAGAAAGAGGAATGCTGCGACGTAAATATAAAATCACAATTGTTACCTGGGTAGCACATTGATAGAAAAATAACAAGTCAAGTGAAGCACTTACTTTTCACGGCAAGGATTGAGTTTGACTTGGTAAATACCAAACACTGGCCTGAAATGAAAGAGACAGCCATGAGCACAAACATATCCATGAAATTACTAAACCAGTGGGCTCATCCTCCGTGTAAAAACCAGTAACACTCACCAGTGACGTAAAACAAAGAAAACAAAGAAGTCAACATAAAAGAGCTAACCTTAACAATAACTAAAATTTACAAAGAAAAACTTCACAGGTTTTTACACCGAGGTAAACCCAACCAGTGACTGACTTTATAGCACTTACAAAACTGAGAGAACTCTTGTAACACACAAGCTGAATCTTGCTGGGTAGAAGTTATTGAGAGAATTTTCTTGGTTTCGTTTCGCAAATGGAAGTAGCTGTATCGTTTGCTTCATAGGTAATAGCTATGTTTGGTGTGTTCGCGGTAATGGTACCTCCAAAACGATACAAATGCATTTCATGTTCCAAATGACAGAAGGTTTCACGGTGCTATGATTATGAAACCCGAAACTTGTTTACAATGTAATTCTATTCCACTCTCGTCATTGCTAGTTGTCCTCCTTTCTAATGGAATCCAAGGAATTACAGTCGCGCTTCCTCAAATTGAGAATTTTTTTAGTTCAACAAAATCAGGTTTTAAACAGACGACAAAGCTCTTATAAAAAGCGGGCACACGCATGGTTAGGTTTACATTCTTACCTGTGATCCGAGGTCTTGACAGAAACACAACTGCTGTAGATAACTGGCTCGATACTTGATGGATCTCTACTGCGGTAAAGAACACGGTCCTGACAGACAGCAACAACAAAAATAAATTGTCATCCCAACCAGGTGCTGTACATAATTGGTCTCATTTCTACAAACAACAGCGCTTTTGTCCGTACATACATGACGTCACACGCATGCAAAGTGTACAATCGGGGAGACTCCCATATAAAAAGGAATTAAGGTTAAGTATTTTAATTTGATTTATTTTTAAGGCAGTTTTCATATAGGGATAACCTCTCAACTTCCTTCCTAGAAGCATCATTTTCCCCCCTTATTTTTAGTTTTTTTTTTAAACTGAATAGATATATAGCTTGCTTCTGGAATAAATAAAGGATGTATCATAGTAAATGGTAAATGAACCCAGGAGTATCAGTAGTTCGTATTGTGTGATCGTCCGCGACGAAACGGAAACCGACAAACGGACTTCTAACAGACCGACTTAATTTTGACTAACAATAGACGGACCTGAAACCGACCAATTTGACTGACAAAAGACGGATCAAAACCCACCAATGACTGATGACAAACTTAACACGAGTCTTTCAGCCAATACCATCATGGCTTAACTGAACAATCGCTTTCAACGGACCAGACTTATAACATCATCGACTGACAAACACTATTTACTCGACTCTGAAGATTACTTCCGCTCAGGTTGTCGAAACGTCAGTCACCAACAACAGTTCTTTAAAGGGGCTCAGTCACGGCATCTTGAGTTATTTTGAACATCGAAAAAATAGCCGTTAAATTGAAGGAAACCTAAAAATAACACTTTACAAAGATAGGAAAACATCAAAGAGATAATAATAAACCATAAAGGAACAAGGATGGTTAAGGATGGGGCAGATTGACACGGATTGCAAACAACGAATTTGAAAAGTTTAGCTAAGCTTTTCAAACGTGACTGAGCTCCTTTAAATAACTACCCTCACCCGGACGATCACACAACACGAACTTAAGGATGTAGGTATGTATGTAAGATGGTGCTGATCAGAAATTTTGAAAAGAACCTCTAAGAGGAACCAAGATCATGTTTCGTGGGCGTGGCTTGAAATTTGCTTCACCCCTAAGAGGTACCAATTCTCTCTTTTAATGATGAATTAGGAATTCCTGGTGTAAATGGGACAAAAGAAAAAAAATCAGCTCTTTGTCAAATATCTCCTTTCATATTTCTTTTTTGGCTCGGATACCCTACAGGGTACCGTATAAACCGCCGCCTTGTTAGCTCAAGGTTGGTATAGCGCCGGACTGCCGAGCGGGAAGTCGAGGGTTCAAGCCCCAGACCGGACCCAACACTCAGGGTTTTGAAATAACTGAGGAGAACGTGCGGCCTTTGTAATTATATCTGCAAATGGTTAGACATTCAGGTCTTCTCTGATAAAGGTTATAAACCATAGGCCCCGTCTCCTGCATCTTCAATAGGGAGTTTTAGCAAACCACGACGGCGACGGCGACGAGAGTGTCACCAAACAAAAGGTTTAATGAGCAGAACAATAGCTGTGCACGTGCGTTTTGAATCTTGATACATTTCTTTGCCGTCCTCTACAAAACGACAACGTGAAATGATTAACTTCCACGTATTTTGAACAACGCGAACTGCAATGGCTAATTTTTTGTATCTTCTTGTCGAATTGAACGCTGTCGATGCATGTTTAGCCTGAGTAAGGTTTTAGACCGATAGGCGTACTGAAGAGATTTACAAAGCTGCGACATTCGAAGGTAAAATATAAAAACATTTTTTATAAGGCTTCGTCCCCTCCGTAGCCGTCGTCATTGCTAAAACTCCCTATTGTTATGGTTAGCAGGGAACGTAAAAGAACCCACGCGCTTATCGTAAAGAGTAGGGCATGAAGTTCCCGATGTTGTGGTCTGACCTTTGTTGTTATACTGAGGGTTGGGGTTGGAACTGCTTGGAGATATTAGCTACGATAAAGCTACTCTAAAATCCGAGGGTAAATAAAGTATTCACTCATTCACTCAACAAAAAGTCCCGGATAGGCGCTCATACGAAACACAGGACAGCGGAATCCTACTTTGCCCGGGTTTTTGAAAAACGGCCGCCATTTTCCTTGAGAACAATGGTTTCGTGACGTCACGGATGTCCTAATATATTTGGATATTCCGGACTACTCAAAAGCTCCTGCTGTAGACCTCAAAAATCCCTCTTGAGGCCGAACACTCAAAGAGGTACCAAAATATGTTTCAAACACCTAAAAGGTACAACAAGCACCCATATGAGAATCCCTACCATTCCCCCAGGGTGTAAACTTGCTTACCGTCCAAGAGGGCGTCCTGTGTTTAGATGATGAGTCATAGTTGTCGCTCTGTATGTCATGCTTGTAACTTGGTAAGAATTTGATTGGAGGTTCAGTGAATTCCACAAATACTTTTCCTGTTGTAGATCAAGTGCGCACAGCTATTAATATTAGATTCTTCTATCCCAGTGGCCATGGTAATAAATTGATATTACATGTTAGTGTGCTTGGTGAATTGACTAACCAATAATGAACCACAGAAGTTGAGTAAGGGCTCTGGAAGCCAAAAAAAAAATAGAAATAACAACTTGAGAAAGTTAAAAAGCCAACAAACAGAGGAAGTGCTGAAGAGCATCATACAAGTTGGAGCTATGATTGTCCACACAAGAAGGAATAACCAGGCAGTCCTTAAAAACTTAAGATGAATATTAGATGCCAACAACATACAGGACGATCAAAACTTACCTTGTTCCATTAAATCCAGAAGTTCATCTTTCTCCAGTAAATCCTACAAATGAAAAAAAAATATAATTATATCAATCAGAGACTCACTTTTAGACCACACACCACAAGTTTAAGTTTTTCTACCAAAACTGAGCTGGAGATATGTCCAGGATTGAATCCTAATGAGATTCAAATTCCTTATGATAAGCATCACAAAGTGTCCTCATTGTCAAATATTAAGTACTAATTAAACAATACTTTCGTTCAATCCTGGACATAAGTGCTGAGCTGGGAGAATGCAAGACTGTAAGGATCAAAAGCATGGTGACATAGTATCACCCTGAAAAAAAAATTTCAATTCTGTGAAATATTCTACAACACAGCAGAGATTAATCTTTCAGTGATTCAATTTATTGAACTGGAAATATCTACAGCTTCATGCAAATAAGCAAGACAGAGAGAAGGGCAGATTGAACACAACCCATTCACAGTGATATGTTTCAGTTTGTCAATTGGGTTTTCATCTAAGGTACAAGCCTGAAGGCTGAGGGGTGAGCCCTCGATCTCTTACTGCTGGAAAATATAGACTCTTAACACTGCATTGCAAACATGTTTGCATCTGAAGGGCCACTGTGCAGTGATTGTTAGACAAAGCTAAAGAGTGGTCTTCAGTCTCTGGATAAAAAAACTAAGCCCAAATATGTGGCAGCATTTGAGTGTTGCATGATTACCTTACACTCAGGATTTTCCTGGTCTTTGTACTTTTCAAGCATTCCATCTACTTCTGATCTATCCAGAGTCACCCTAAAGTTGAAATCTCCCAACCAAAACACTCGGTCAAAATTTGCTGTCAAATCCAACTCTAAAATGAAACACAACAGAATTGCACTAATGTATTAAGGAATGGCACACATTCATTGTGAAGCAACTTTTCTCTCTGTGGAAAAGCTGCTAAGGCAGGCAGGGCAGTTCTCATACCGAGTATGATCCAAACCTAGGCATTTGCTCAGTGTTCTTTTATGTTGTTTTTGCTGTTGGTCTTTTTTGAAGGGGGGAAAGTAAAATGCACTGATATGTATTATGTGAAATGTTCAAAACAGACAACAGCTTCTGCAATATTCTTAATGTCCTTCTTGAAACACTAGCATCAAAAAATCATGTTAATCTACTGACCATCGTTTCTGTTGGGCTGACCCTCTGGTGATAATGACAGAGATTTGCAGATTGTCTTGTAATCATTTACGCGGTCCATGGCTTTGCCTTCATCAGCTACAAGTCAAGACACAATTACGTATACTTACAGTGTGTGATTTGAAACTAACTCCCTATGACAATTCAGACAGGAGAGTATCACATTTTATTTTAACAGACTCCCATAATAAATGCTAGGGCATCCAAGCAGGGAATCAGAGGGCTGCATAGGAATTGAAGAAATCAAAAGCAGCAGCCTTCATAAAAATAAAACGTAATTTAGGAAACGTTTGTGCAGGCCAGGCCAGGTCAGGTCAGTGTTTATCTTCATTCAGTTCCTTAGCATGAAGCAACTAGCAGTATCTTAAAAAGTTGCTATTAAGATGCCAGCACCCATTCGTACACCTCTGGAGGCACTCTGAGAGTTAAGTGCCTTGCCCAGGGATACAACACAAATTTAAGTGGACCCCATCTTACGTGGACACCAGCTTGAGTCCCATATTTTTTCCTACATTTGCTATAAAATAAACCTGCATTGACACAGACACCAATGTTAAGCCATTTTGTTGCACAAAACCTGCAATAAGAGGGCACTTCATGGGCTTTTTACTACAAGCTCAGCTCAGACTCCTATAACATTGCTCAGCAAAGTTGCTTCAAAGCTAAGTGCATTATTACAGATTGATGCATTGACTGACAAAACATTGTCTTATGAGAAGCCTTTGTTGTTACACTATGTTGCACTGAGCTACAATAGGGAATTACTAACTATTATTACACAATATATTTAGAGCCTGTTTAGAGTGGACACCCTGTATTAATAGTAACCACTTAAAACAGGTTTCGCTGTACAATTTTTTTCCTATTTTTAGTTAAATCTTAATAAACTAAAAAGGAAAACTTACAAGTAAAGTGAGAGTCAATGAAGAGAAATGATGTTCCAAATATGCTAAAGGACACAGCCAAAGCTCCCTGTAGTGAGAGGAAAACAAACACAAACACAATCTGGTAACATGCTATAACTTTTGCTATATACTTGAAACTTGAAGTTTTGCTGGTGGTGAATTTTGTGTAACTGTTAAAAACATACAAAAACAAATCTTTTCTCCATTTCCAAAAGAACAAACAAGCAGATCACTAAGCAATTGCCAGTTTACCTTAGTTTTAATCATATGACCCACTCTAGTAGACACACTATCTTCACTCACAGCTGCGATAAAAAGAAGAAAAAATTTAGTATGTGGTGTCTGCCTCAAGTCAAGAATGTCCCGATAAACATCAGCCTCTCCTTTGGACTGGCCTTAATATGGGGCAGTACAACCACAACTGGTTGATTTTCAAATGAACTACATTGTAGTACTCTGATAAAAGAATTGATCCAAACTTGCAGCAAGTTGT
>JAHPZR010044875.1:67500-71053 GCA_019787425.1 Platygyra sinensis | reverse complement strand
CCAATTCACATTATCTGCGGTGGCCAATACACATTATCAGCACCATAGTTTCATTAGAAACTCCCCCCACCCCTTCACTCCTTTTGGTAAAGACAAGAGAAGGAAACTTTTACTTAACAAGCTTTGCATTATTTGCGGGGCGTTGGGATTTTCGGTTTTGCGGTTTGGTTTTGTTGTTTCATGCGGTTTGCGGTTTTTCTTCAATGTAGCCTTTGGTTTTTGTCAGCGATGATGGCGGTTTTTCGGATTCTTCTGTGCAATGCATTTTAAGGTATGTAAACATGTACATGTATTTTCTATTTTTTCAATGCTTTTTTGCTACCAGAGAGAAAATTTTGTGTATCACTAGTAAGAGCTTAAACAAAGCTGCTGAGTGTAACAACTTATTAAAAAAAATGTCATCACGGTGAAGAACACTTGCCAGAGAATTCAATGTCAACCTTTGGATTTGATTAACCTAAGTGAGCTTGAGTGAATTTCTTACACCATTGCAGTGTAACTCATACGGGTCCAATAACCTGATCCCTAAAAGGTCGTCAAAAGGGGTGACGGTTTATGACGGGTTGCGACAACTCGCACACAAAACAAATTAACAGACCAAAGAAACGTAACAATATTCCTCGTTCTAAAATAATGACGCCACAAACATTCAATATATAAGTGCAAAGGGCGATTCTAAATCGCCAACATGTCAGGAACTGACAAACGGTGATAAGTAGTCGCGATCTTTCACCAGTTTGACAACCCATTCCGGATCAGGTGTATTGGACATCCCTGGTGTAACTGTTTGCCATAGAATATGAATGTGTCACCAGACTTAAGTTTATCTAGAAACACCTCAAGTGGGGTTGTTCTCAAGGTATTTTAGTACAGACTGTAGACACATCAGACAATTTAGGCCCCGTCCATGCAATGCTGGAGAGTTTTTCAAAAAAAACAAACGGCGTTTTCACTCTGAAAATTATGCATCAAAAGTTTTTCCATCCACACTACATCAGAGAAATTATTTGAAAATGCAACAATGGCCAGCCATTTTGGATTTGTGTTTGTAAAAAACCTGGGCAGCAAAATCACACAATTGTGACGTTATTGTTTTCAAAAACCTCTGTTTTCAAAATGTTCTGTTCACGTTAAAAATGTAAAGCTGGCGTTTTCAAATTCCCCTGGTTTGAAGAGCGTTTTGAAAGGCTCCCTTTTCATGACATTGGTGTGGAGGGTAGGCCCAACCATGATCATAAAGCTGTGTTTTCTGATGTCTCTGGCATAATGTAAACTTCTGATATTCACAAACACAACTTACAATACATGTAGAAGTTTACTGTAAATAGAAAAAGCCTGCAAAATCAAAATAAAATTCAACAGAATCATTTGGAAATCTGTCACAAATGATACATTCAAAAATCTTGCAGCCCTTGCCAAATTGTAAATTTGACATTTAACAGATGGAACAGAAAGCTTACTGTATAAGATGATTATTATACACTGAACTCATTGGCCAAAAGCGCGCATTACCTTTTTGAGAATTAGCACCTGTCAGAAGTCATCTAGCTGCAGATTATACAGTAATCATGTCAAGGACACTCAAGGTCACGGGTAATCATGCCATATAATATTAATTGTGACCGTGGTGCATGATTTCCAAGGGTAATCATGTCAAGTTTGCATGCTTTGTGTTGCTTGTTGTCAGTGAAGAAACAAAAACACTAATGCCATTTTTTTTTTGCTCGTATAAAAAAAAACCAATAAATTATTATTAGATTCAGCTTTTGTGATGTTCAAAATAATCAAGGTCTTGGCAAGGGTTAGCCCCAACTTTTGGCTTAGCCTGACAACCCTTACCTCGACCTTGATTATTCTGGATATCACAAAAACCTCATCCTGATCGGTTTGTTGTCTTATTTCAGGCCATGTGATGAAACTCTTGAAAATTCTCATTTTCCAGCTATCAAACAGTCCTGTGTTTATGAATACATTATTTTTAGATGGTTAAAATAAACAATTTCTAGAGAATATCAGGTGGCGTGTAATGGGAAAACAAACCACCCAAGCTAAAGAGGTCTATTCAAGGGCAATATGCAATACAGTTCAAGGGAATAATTCCCTTGAGCACTAATATTACAGAGATAAAAGTTCACTCAAGCTTTCTTTCCCTTGCACAAATATTTTGGTAATAAGCATAATTGAGTAATCCAAGAATGCTATGCCTTTCTATTAAATAACATAACAACACAAGGAAATGTCAGTTCTCTCAAAAAATCTTCCTGTCATGAATACGGTAAATAAATTTAAAACGAATCTTTGTACAAGCAGTCACTTTGCCTTTCTTTTCCTGTTTAGGACGCTCTTTGTAGGTGCAACAGAATTCTTCTCCTTTCCTGACCCATATTTTCGCACAAATTCTGCCACATCAAATTTTCTCTTGCATCCATTATAGTTCATGTAACGGATTTTGCCAAACACAGGCCTCTCACCCCAACCTTGATCATGTATTCCGCACACAGACCACATACAGCCTGTAAGAAAATGAGAGAAAATTAACTGTTTGAGTCAAGGTTTTTACTAAATTACATTTGACCAATTTAAAACCTCTGCCTAAGAAGCCCCAACATAAATTTTGCAATTAATTAGCAATCTGTACCAAAGGAAGGAAGGACTCATCAGCAAAAATTGATAAGTGCAATGATTTTTCCTTACTGGCAGTAATAGAATGTGAAAACTGTGAATCATTAGACAGGCAGTCTTCAGTTGGCCTTCTAAAATGACCAAGGCCAATGCAATCAGAGCTTTTGTTACAAACCGCATTAAAACAAATGTGTCCCAAAAAATTATTGAAGAAAAGCGTAGAGTTTGTGAGCCTCTGCAACCTGTACTCCCTCCATATAGCACAGCCTTTCTCCATATTACACTTCCTTCTCAACTCTGTAAGTAAAGAAGCCTTAGAGCATTGTCAAGCCCAATCGAGAGTCTTACTCCTGTTCTACGCTAGTCTACTCTATTCAATGATACTCTACTCTATGCTACTCTACTCTACGCTCCTTTACGCTACTCTACGCTCCTCTACACCTCTATGCCTCTACGCATCTAACCCTCTAACCCTCTACGCCTCTGCACCTCTACGCCTCTACACCTCTACGCCTCTAGACCTCTACGCCTCTACACCTCTACGCCTCTACACCTCTACGCATAGAGGTGTAGAGGAATAGAGGGTTAGAGGCGTAGAGGTGTAGAGCCATAGAGGTGTAGAGGCGTAGAGGTGTAGAGGCGTAGAGGTGTAGAGACGTAGAGGGTTAGAGGCGTAGAGGGTTAGAGGCGTAGAGGTGTAGAGGCGTAGAAGCGTAGAAGCGCAACAGCATAGAGGTGTAGAAGCATAGAGGTGTAGAGGCGTAGAGGTGTAGAGGCGTAGAGGCGTAGAGGTGTAGAGGCGTAGAAGCGTAGAAGCGCAACAGCATAGAGGTGTAGAAGCGTAGAGGTGTAGAGGCGTAGAGGCGTTTAGGTGTGGTGGTCTAGAGCCATAAAAATGTAGAGGCGTAGAGGTGTAGGGACGTAGAGGTGT
>JAHPZR010044875.1:52500-65000 GCA_019787425.1 Platygyra sinensis | reverse complement strand
AATCAGTTCAGAAATTGAACTGGGTCACCGATTGGATACTCCCATGTCCGTTGTTCGATGTAGCCAATCAGGGCCATTGTTATATTAATTCCCTGCGGACATGGGAGTATCCAATCGGTGACCCAGTTCAATTTCTGAACTGATTTCTCGCATGGAAATGAGGTTGCGTGCTCCTGTGACCAGAGGTTATTTTTTCTCCTCGGCGCTTTGCGCCTCGTTAACGCGGCTTCGCCGCGAAATATCGATCAGAAAAAAATATCCTCTGCAACCCAGGGTAAGTGAAGAGAGGCACTTTGAGAGTCAAGTGCTTGTACAAGAACACAGCACCACAAGCCTCTCTGGGTCTCTCTGGCTTGATTTTAATCGAGATAGGTGCCGCGTCTGTTATTGAAACAACTAAAATAAACAAACAGTTCCATAGTTGTTTATTGTGACAATGGTCCAAACGCGAAAAGAAAGGAAACATGCACTCGTATTAAGAGTGAAGGAGGCTATGGTTTTTATGCATCCGTGCTACTTAGTAACTATAAAGATACGATAGCTGAACAACAAGAAAGAAGTTTTCATCAAAAAATTAAACTGCATCTAAGCAAAGAATGTGCAGACTTCTCGAACCTAGATCTCCCACAGCCAAATGGAGATGGGAAACAGAGCGAGATTTGGGACACGATTTACACACTTGGTTGATTAGAAGGAAAAAAAAACTTTGAATCGACTGAATAAAGTTTGAACAAAGACAAATAATTGACGAAAAAAACAGACAACACAAATCATTGACGCATTCATTGAAGGTGGTACTCAAGTACATTAGTGACAGGAGGGTGCAAATAAAGTTAAATTGTTTGCACCAAAATGAGCTATTTTTCTGAACGCAAATCCCTCAAATATTTCCAAAGGCCTAGAAAATACCTCTTAACTGTTGCCTTTTGTAAAACCACCCAAAAATCATTACCAGAATTTCTTTTCCCCAAAAGAGACACCAGTTAACAAGCCCCCGAAACTCTTTAGATCGCAAATTTCGAAATCTATATAACGCTTCGTACCTCCCTGTCTATTTTATGCCCGAGTAATTCCCCCTTCGTAATCCGCTTTTTGCGCTAACAGTGTTATTTCTAAAGGTCCGGAAACACGATCGCAAATTTCGAAATCTATACAACGCTTCGTACCTCTCCGAGAGCGGAGCGTTGCGTGACAGAGAGAGGGGCCAGAACTGGATTAGGTCATAAGTCGCAAATATACGACAAATTTCTTACAACGCGAAATAATTTTCTGCAATTTTTGTCACAATTACAAAGACAAAAAAAATCGGGGGTGAAAAATCTCTCAAACATGCAGGCACTTGTAGAAATGTGTCCGGTAATCACAAAGGTGTGTGACCGGCGTTCAGACAAACACATATTATGTGATTCTTTCAATATACAGAACGACAAAAATTACGCCATGTTCTCAATATGTGAATAATACTATAAATGCATGAATTAAATTTTCACTTATATAGAACCAGGATCTCGCCGATGATCAGCGGCGAGCTAATTCTGTCTGTATAAAGAAAGCACGAAATTCTCGCCGATCATCAGCGGCGAGGTAATTTTGTCTGTATATAGAAGGCACGAAAATCTCGCCGATGATCAGCGGCGAGGCAATTCTGTCTGTATAAAGAAAGCACGAAAATCTCGCCGATGATCAGCGGCGAGCTAATTCTGTCTGTATAAAGAAAGCACGAAAATCTCGCCGATGATCAGCGGCGAGCTAATTCTGTCTGTATAAAGAAGGCAATCTCGGCGATGATCAGCGGCGAGATAATTCTGTCTGTATAAAGCAGGCACGAAAATCTCGCCGATGATCAGCGGCGAGATAATTCTCTCTGCATAAAGAAAGCACGAAAATCTCGCCGATGATCAGCGGCGAGATAATTCTGTCTGTATAAAGAAGGCACGAAAATCTCGCCGATGATCAACGGCGATGTAATTCTGTCTGTATATAGAAGGCACGAAAATCTCGCCGATGATCAGCGGCGAGATAATTCTGTCTGTATAAAAAAGGCACGAAAATCTCGCCGATGATCAGCGGCGAGGTAATTCTGTCTATATAAAGAAGGCACGAAAATCTCGCCGATGATCAGCGGCGATGTAATTCTGTCTGTATAAAGAAGGCACGAAAATCTCGCCGATGATCAGCGGCGAGATAATTCTGTCTGTATAAAGAAGGCACGAAAATCTCGCCGATGATCAGCGGCGATGTAATTCTGTCTGTATATAGAAGGTACGAAAATCTCGCCGATGATCAGCGGCGAGCTAATTCTGTCTGTATAGAGAGGGCACGAAAATCTCGCCGATGATAAACGACAAAAATCTACCCGATGATCGTCAGCGAGGTTAATGAAACTCAGCGAGGTGAATGAAAAAGGATACTCTACAGCAATTCGAAGCATGCTTCAGTTGCTTTTGCATTCACCTAGTTCAAGACGAGGATGATGTGTGTTTATATTCAAGACGGTAATTTCCTTTGCGCGGGTTAAAAATAAACCAGCTGGGGCTTGAGAAAGGCGTATAAAAAGGAGAACTTGAGACTTACACTTTATAATTCCAGTGAAATTTTTATTAAGCGAATAATACACAATTACTCTCAGTTATTCAGTTACTCAAACAGTCGCACGTCTTGCTCTTCTACAGACTGCAGCCATTCCTGGTCACCGTCTTCAAAATTAACTAGATAGCCCTTGGACATGTTCCATGCCGCGATGGTGCCCTTTATCCAGCCGAGATATTCAGTGGAGCCATCCAAATTAACTCGGTTGTATTCCACCTCAAGTCTTAGCCCAATAAGGGCATTACCTGTGGATAAAGTACATGAAAGACTTCCATTACAAGACATCCTCTTCATAGTTAATTTCTCATTTAATCAAACAAAAACGGACTTTTCTATTTAAGGATATTAGCTAGCAACAATGGAATCAGTGAAAGATAATTGACAAAATTGTTTTATTTTTACCTTGTCTCTTTTTACCATGCTTTCTGTAGTTGCAGGCACGTTTCAGCTGGCGCCTTTTATCTGGTGGACCTAAGAGATTTTAACGAATTGTTAAGGTCATTCCACTGAAATAGAAGCTAAACTGAGATTTTTCTCAAACTTTGCCAATTGATTGTTTATATTATAGGAACTTAAATTTGGAAATAAAAATGAGGGGTCCCCATGTTCGTTTAGGAGCAACAGCACCTCGTTTATACCATATAAATCCTTATGAAAGCACCACGATTGCTTGCTAAATTCACGTTTCTGACGATTGTTTTTTTCTTAAAACTGAGAATTGGCCCATATTTATTTTACATAGAGAAATTTACTACTCAATTCAAAACGACAGAAAAAAATGATAGGTCACCGTAGTCGTTTTCGAGAAAATGACGATTTACCTCTTCGGCGAGGTCCAGTCGTAAAGAAAAAGCCGCCATTTTCTAATGCGCGCGCGCTAATCACGCGTAAAACTATGCGCAGTAGGGATGCGCAATGCAATACTGGGGAATGACCTTAACTACATATATTACGGTGAAATGAGTTTAGGTGGAGCCCTGTATGTTTCCTACCCCTTCAAATACTGACTACATCCATAATAGTTATAGTATAGCACTTGTGCCTAACTTGTCCTCTACTGCATTAGCTTAATTATCAAAGAATATGAGTATTGCTTCAGTGGGGTCTGTCGGATTATGCCGCCATAAGTTTGAGCATAATCCTATATCTGGGGCATCAGGCATAATGCTGGCATAATACTAATACTTTTGCAGCAGAATCGGTGTTGTTGTCTCTGAAAACTGTGACAAGAACTCGCTCTATAATGTACAAAGTTGATAAAAGTGGGAATATTATAGGAACTTATACCTTCAACTCGAATCCAATGCGTTTTCGATGCTGTTAGTTTTTGGCTCATCAAATGCAGGTCCATTGGAGAAAGACATATAGTAAACCTTTCAATGCCTCACAATTTCTGATCTTTCATTTGCTCATCAAATTAATGTTCAACTGAATAATTATTGTCTACTATTTCTTTCAAAAATGAAAGACTAGGTAGAGACCTATCGCGGGTGGGGTGGAAGTGTCATTTCATTCTGGCATAATTTCAACATTATACCTCCAGCCGAGCATCATTTTGAGCATAATACCCTGGTTTAACAGGTGACGCCCGGAAGCATAATACATGAAGTACTCTATTTTTTCGAACATAATCCAACAGACCCTAGTATTGCTGCTGCTTTGAGTAGACCGCACGCAGGTCTTACGCCAGGGGCGCTTAGCATTTATTTTCAACACAGGTTGAAAATTTCCTAACTGAAGGGAATGGACTTGAAAGCTGTTGTAATATTTTCATCAAATGTTGGGAAGGCTTGGGTGAAATAAGCTTCTCAAAATAATCTTTATATAAAGTGCTAGTAACGAAGTAAATCGGTGTTCAAAACACCGATTGTTCCGGTAAAATCTAGGTGATACGTCGATAAGGTGATACGTCGAGGGTAATACGTGCCATTTCCCAAATTCATTGAACAAAGATGGGGGCCTGGGGCTTGTTTCTCGAAGCTCCCAGTAATAGACCTCTTTAGCTAGGGCGGTTTGTTTTCCCATTGTAGAACACGTGGTATTCTCTGGAGAATTTCTCTTTTGTCCATCTTAAAATTATTCATTCATATACACGGGACTATTTGAAAATTTGAAAGCAAGAATTCTCAAGAGTATCATCACGTGGTCTACAATGGGAAAACAAACCGCCCAAGCTAAAGAAATCTTGACTGTACAGGAGGGGCAGATGTTATATACGATTAATACGTGCGTTATACCGTTGGCGATTGCGTTACAATTTTGGCCGTTTAAAAGACAGTCCATGAAATGGTTTCCGGAAACTGCTGTAAATGGTGTGCATAAAAAATACTTCGTAGTTTAACTCGCCTAAATGGCTTTAAAGGCGTCTCCAAGGACACAGAGACATCACAATAATGCAATGCATGCACAAGGAAAGCAATTTCAACGTAAATTATTTTCTACACGTAGTATTTAGAGTAATGTTCGAAAAATTCTCATACATTGCCATATAAACGGCTAAAATTGTAACGAAATTGCCAACCGCTAACGTCAGACATTAGCATATTCAAGGTCTGGGGTTCCTGTGTTGACAGGAACCTGTTGGCATCGTCCCTTGTGCAATTACCATTATAATTACCTCGCCGCTGATTATCGAAAAATGGTTGATATTGCATGACATCAATAAAAAGGTCCATTAAGATGCAATATGAAACTTTACAAGGAAAAGAAAACAAACGGCGGTTACAAACATTATCCATAGACAACGCATGATCTAATAAAAATTTTCTGTATTACTTGACGTTTCGTATTTTTGAATGTATCATTTGTAACAGATTTCCATATGATTCTGTTTAATTTTATTTTAATTTTGCAGGCTTTTTCTGTTAACAATAAACATCGATTTTTGTGTTTGTGAATATCAGAAGGAGTTCTTAAGGCCCCCGTCCACACTACATTAGAGAAATTAGCAAAACACAGCTTAATCTCCATGGTTAGGCCTACCATTCGCACTTATGTCATGGACAGGGAGCCTTTTCAAAATGCTCTTCAAACCGGGGGAATTTGAAAACGCCAGCTTTACGTTTTAGTGTGGACAGAAAACATTTTGAAAACAGAGCTTTTTGAAAACGATAACGTCACGATAATCGTGTGATTTCGCTGTCCAAGTTTTGTACCAACACCAATCCAAAATGACTGGCAATTGTTGCATTTACAAATTTCTTTGGTGTAGTGTGGATGGAAAAACTTTTGACGTGTCTTAAAAAAAAAACCCTCTCCAGCATAGCACGGCCGTGGCCTAAATTGTCTGATGGGTCTACAGTACTGAAATATTTGATAACAACCCCACTTGAGGAGTTTCTAGATTAAGATGATTCCTCCTTAAGGCGGCGAAATACGAGATACAAAAACCCTCAACTTGTCGCGCATCATTGTTTCGTTGCAAGTCTTCGTCGATGTTTCCCATTTTTCACCTTGCGTGATGAACTTGACCGGCAACAAAAACATTTGTTGCGGGTTGAAGAAATGCGGCGCGCTGATTGGTTGATTTGCTAGGGCACGAGCAGATTTGTTGCGCGACAAGTTGTGAGTTTGATGAAAAACGAGCAACAAGGCCAAAATCTGTTGCTCAAAGTAGACCCGCGCTCTACTTTTCGCAACAACTTTTTTCAACCCACAACAAATGTTTTTGTTGCGCGACAAGTTGATCACGCAAGGTGAAAAACGGGAAACATCGACAAAAACTTGCAACGAAACAATGTTGCGCGACAAGTTGAGAGTTTTTGTATCTCGTATTTCGCCGCCTTTAGTATTGCATTGCGCATCCCTACTGCTCACGATTTTCGCGTCATAAGCGCGCGCACATGAGCGCGTGCACGTGCAAAACGTAAGAGATTTCCCTCAAACTAAGCTCGATAGCGAAATAAATGCTCCTTTTCTCTTAAACGAGTACGGTGACCCCCGACTTTTTTTTCAGGTATTTGCTAAGAACACTCAAATAAAGAACATATTTGAAAAAGAAAAAAAGTTTGATAGTAGAACATGATTTCTTTTTGGAAAGTAGTTCCCTACTGGGTGTATTTTGGCCAAGACGAGGACTTCAAGCTAACCACGGAACTGTCCGAAAAAGTGCAATATTCCCTCAACCAGGCAATCAAAAACGGCTTAAATGAAGCAATAATGCCTATGTGAATAAATGAAGCTTTGCTTTCAAGATAAAATTTCGTGTCTTTCAAGTAACCGAGACTTATTTCTGTATGAAGGTGATTCTAATTTTTAACGCACAACCAGTAAAAATACCGCACTTTAAGAGCCTGCTGACGCGTAAACAAGCGCGGTGACCCCATTTTTTATTGCATTTTTTTAATGTTCATATCATGAATGTTAACTATGCCAAGTTTCAAAAAAAGTTTGATAGTAGAACAATTTCAAGGGAATTACCTTAAGTGCAGACTGGTGACACATTCATCTTTAATGGCAAACGGTTACACTGCAATGGTCTAATGCTGTGTTCACATTTGAGTTTTTACCAAGGTAAAAAGTTACTAAGGTCACGTTACTTAACCTTGGTACATCGGTACATGGTTTACACAGGCTCTAGTAACTCAAGTTGATCTGTCAGCCCTTGCGCCCATCGTGAAATCGAACAGGCGGGAAATTCTAAAACCATACCGCACTTCAAGAAGTAAAGTGGTAGCTTTCGTGGCGACTGCTTTCTATTTCTTAATTGCGCAACGTCAAGATTTCATAAGCTGTTGATGTTACAACACCTGAAGAGGTTGAGGCGAGAATGGAAGATTTTTAATACTACAAATTGCTTTAAGAAATATTAGACGGGCTAGACATACGTGAGCAGGGCCGCGAAATCAGTTCTGGGTTGAGAGCCTTCTGAAAGGAGATTTCGTGGAAGATTGGTGACAGAAAAATTTCAGAATATCAAGGCAAACGTTTGAGTACATTGTTTGAGTGGTTGGCCCGGATTTGTCGAAGAGGGACACGAAATTGGATCAAAGTTTGTCTAGAAAAAGTTGTAAATGATATTTGGAATGAAAAAAAATGCCTTCTTTTACTGACGGATTGTTGGCATAAGAAAGTCGGTCCAGTCGTTCCCTTCATTGCCCCCGCAGGGTTTTTCGCCCCAGAGGGCCAAAAACCCGAGGAGGCACCTTAGGACTCCCCGCGTAATAGAGAGAGAAGAAGAGAGAATGTAGGTATTTCCGGTATATAGCCGCAAAAAATCTCGATTTGATCGCTTGCACGCCCGCAAGGTATCGACGTTTTTCCCGCAAACGCTCATGGGAGGCCAGCAAAGGGACACGGGCGCGAGGACTTGCGGGATCGGCGTCTTTGCCACGAGCTTTGTCCTTGGTTTAGATCTCGAGTTCAAGCGTCCCTGAAAAGCGTTTGTATTTGCCGGCCTCCATTACTATTTCAGCTCGATTAAATTAGCTCGCTTCGAAATGGCCGAGATTATGATCTAAAACAAATTGAAAACGCTTTCAGAGATCCTGAAGATGGATTTTGGGGGAAAAACAGCTCAGAGAGTCCTGAAGTATACTAGATCGAAATTCGAGGCCAGTGTGGTTCATTTGCGACTAAATAGCTAAATCAGTATAGTACCTTCCGATCGTCAGAATTACCCAAGGATAACAATAAGGTGACAAGCCTGCGCGACTCCCATTCACGTGTAGTAACCGCTTAGGAAGTTTTGCCCCTTTTGTATGGTACGATCGGAGGATCTTTGAATATTTCGCTAAGCACTAATCCTGTGTTTTCAGGGAGACATTTCGTCAGAGTAAAGCCGTTAGAGGTCATATTTCTGTGTGGCTTCCGCTGTTATCCGCTTGTAATAGACCTCTTTAGCTTGGGCGGTTTGTTTTCCCATTGTAGACCACGTGATGATACTCTTGAGAATTCTTGCTTTCAAATTTTCAAATAGTCCCGTGTATATGAATGAATAATTTTAAGATGGACAAAAGAAAAATTCTCCAGAGAATACCACGTGTTCTACAATGGGAAAACAAACCGCCCTAGCTAAAGAGGTCTATTTGCAGAGTTTGACACCTCTGTTTTTTTGCGAGTTTTTTTCTCTTGATATTGCAAGATATGTTTTAGGTTCTCTCAAATTTTAGCTCTGGAGGAATAAAGTTTGAAATATTCCTTTGGCATCTCGTTTATTTGGATGGCTTATTTTCACTGAGTAATCTTACGGCAGGGATCCAAATGTAAATGTTTTGCGGCGTTTTCATTGAGGACAAAAAGCTTGACTCTAATTTGCATATATGGCGACTGTAACGCGATACTTTTGTTTACATTTCACCTCTGTTGTGCTTTCGAGATACGTTTGCTCGTACACTCTTTTCTTTTCTAAGGATGTTATTTTTCCGGCCCAGACTGAATATTCTTATTTTTCTGCCGATTTTAGGCTGAAAATATTCTTGTATTATTCTTACATTATAGCTTATGGCATTTTCGTTTTATTTAGAATTTATTAGGCTATCAAGTACAAGTGTTTGGTTTCTGGATCTGGATCGCGTTCAGCACATTGTGCATGTGCTCTGGACACCACTTTTCGTAGCGAGGCCAAGATGTCACATCAAAATATATTCTTATATAAAAAAGAGTTCATATCAAGACAATTGTTTTTCTTTAGTATCCGACTAGAACAATAACGTTCAATATTTTTGTTTCAATGAGCAGAAATAAAAGAAAGCGGGGGCAGCTTTAGTGATAACTATTACTAGTGATAGAACTAAACGCTTTGTCGAAAACGTGACAATTACACGATAAGCTCACCGCGGGAAGTGAAATATTACCCCGTCACAAGCGGATTTATCTGTCATCTCGACCTTGGTTACCAACTGTAATTACAACTTTTACCTTGGTCAAATTTCCTTTGTCTTCAACGGCATTTACCAAAGTATCAGTTGGCGTTTATACATGGAAAATGTTTACCTTGGTAAAGTAAATCTGGTACCCGTGCAAGTCTAAACTCGCTTTCGCTTAAGGCCCGGTTACACAGGCGATTTTTGTCGCGCTAAAGTTGCAACTTCGAAATCGCACGTGTAAACCAGGTGCGATTTTCAGTGCGATTTGTCGCCGCGATATCGCAGGGGTTTCGAACATGTTTGAAACCTGTTGCAACTTATGCGCGACAAAAATTGCATCGAGTTGCCGCGACAAAAATCGCCTGTGTAAAACGGGCCTGTACATAGGTTAATCAAATTCAAATTCAAATTCTCTGGTAAGTTTTCTTCACTGTGGTGACAATTTATTTAATAGTTGTTACACTAAAAGTCTCATACATGTACAACTCAGCAGCTTTGTTTAAGCTCTGGTGATACACAAAATTTTCTCTCTGGCAGCAAAAAAGCATTAAAAAAATAAGAAATACATGTACAACCTTACATACCTAAATATACCTGTGCTTTTTTAAATTGCATTAATAACAGAAATATCCCAGACAAAAATTTCCCAATTTTGAAAATACTGTTACTGGTAATGTCTAACGTATCACAATATTTTCAACCCAGTCATGAAAACCCACATAAATTTTTTTGATAACTAAGGTCAATAAAAATGTAAAATTCCTACTATCCTGTAAATAATAGTACTACAAGAGGTAACTTCTCCTCATAGTAACTGACACTCCCAAGAACTGCAGTTACTGGGTTTTCCATGGTTAATAAAAATAACCCTTTTTTATTTATTCAACCTTTAAATACTATAATTATATGGAAACAGATATCTACACCACCCAACAGTCACAATGTCTCTCTTGCTCTGTATGTTGTTCAAAGAATGTGTATCAGATTGAAATATTATTCTTACATGTGTCTCTTAAACAGCACAACACAGCTCGCACAATATAGATTACTGACTACCTTTTATCTGTAGAGACACAGCAAGTTTTCAAAGTATGAGTCTTGCCAAAAACACAATATAATGGCCCAATGAGGTCAGTGCTTGAATCTGGACCACTTGATCCAGGGTCTAGGTCTGTATTAGGTTACCATCTCAGCTGTTAAGGTCATTCTCCAGTATTGCATTGGGCATCTCTACAATGCATAATTTCACACCTGATTAGCGTGTGTGCATTAAAAATGGAACCTTTTCCTTTATGGTTGTATCTGAATGAGAACAGTGATCTATCATTTTTTCCGTTGATTTGAAATGAGTAGCAAACCTCTCTATGTAAAATAAATATGTACCAATTCTCAGTGTAGGACAAGAAACAATCGTCAGAAACCTGAATTCAGCAAGCAATCAGGACTATAATCATGGTGGTATTATAAGGATTTACTGGGTATAACCAGAAGCATGTCACTTAGCATATGCTTCTGGTATAAACAAGGTGCTGTTGCTCCTAAATTACCACGGGAAGGAAGGGCATATTATTTTTCAGAACCCATCGTTTGGATGTCCAAAAATTTAGTAGCCCATCAACTTGGAATTACTATTTTTCATGGCCTGGTCACTTTTCCCAGCCCAGTCATCCCTATAAATAATGAACTGTCCCTGATGTAACCAATCAAGAGGCATTGTTTGATTACATTGGTCCTAAAAAAGCCCCAATGGGGAGTGGTCAATTACATGTACTGATACATTTTTTTTAAACAAAGTTTGACAAAAATCTCAGATCTATTTTGGTGGAATGACCTTAATGCTGACAAAATTTTTAACTACATCATTGTTGTCCCAAACTTAAATAATTACATTTTTAGAAAGGTATTCATTCTCCAAGAGAAAATCAATTGCTCTGATACAAATACTTCAAAATTCTTGGCAAATTTGTGTTCAAAGAACCCAAAAAGGTAACTGTCACAATATTCTTTAATAAGTCATTTTTTCTGACATACAGCATTACTTTCAAATTGAATAAAACCTAGAATAGTTTTCTAAGATAAGAAAATGCCAAGGAAGAACACGATGGTTCCCAGGGGAGAAAGATAATGACAGATAATAAATGAATTCTATCTCAAATAGATTTAGGGTACATCTTCATGTGTTTTTAACACTTGGACAAGAAATAATTGCAACTGCATAAAACTTGTCTCCAATACCAGTTACGAATCCAGCTTTGGCAATCACCCTTTGTAGGAACAAACTTTATCAGCCAGGTCTTTTCTTCCAGCTTTCACCAAAGCCTTCATCAAGTTGCTTCTTGTTGCATCCTTTGTTTGTTCTTGTTTCCATTTATTCAACATGGCAATGACCTTCTCAGAAACAGAATCATTTTCTGCATCAAAAGTGGCTACATGATCCTGTTTGAAGCCCAGATATATTGACACTAACTTCCAATCCCTTGCCATTAGCTGAGAAAGGTCTGCTACAAGGGTGTCAGGAACATCTTCTGAATCTGGAAACCAAAGTAAAAATCAATCTGTAAGAACCTAGTCACTGTGATTATAACCTTTACAACATACTGCAGTTAGCAGAGCCACAGAAAGACCTTCAGTATTGATTTTGTAAGCATAAACCATAATCCAATGTGGGAGGCGCAGTGGCCTTATGGCTAAAGCGCTCGACTCCAGATTGAGCGGTCGGGGTTTGAGCCCTGGCCAGGGACATTGTGTTGTGTTCTTGGGCAAGAAACTTTACTCTCACAGTGCCTCAATCCCTCACCCAGGTGTATAAATGGGTACCAGGGAATTTAATGCGGGAGGGGGGGGGGGGTAACCCTGCAATGACTGGCATCCAATCCAGGGGGGAGTAGAAATACTCCTAGTCACTTCATGCTACTGAAACCGGATAAGCTGCGTCCTGATGGCCACTTGGCTCCGGCTGATGAGCCACTTGGCTCGTATGCCGACTTTGCCTACCTTTACCACCATAATCTAATAGCTTTTTGCTGATAGCATAAGAAAATTGCTTCACCAGAAAATTATTTCTCACATGTGCATTGGTTTTGATGAATATTTCCACTGGAAATG
>JAHPZR010044875.1:30000-47500 GCA_019787425.1 Platygyra sinensis | reverse complement strand
AATGCAATCCAAGTGAGACATAGTATGGAGGATTCAAACGTCACAGTCAAGTAGCGTTTTTTTTTTGACTTTACATGTTGTTTAGTTAAGGAATTAGTAGTTCAGATCTACATGGAAGCAGGGAGAAATCAGTCAATAGAATTGAGAGGATGTGAGAAAAAGTTTTTGATCTGCAAGTGCAAAGCAAATGCTCAAGATGTGAGGGTTGGTGAGTAAGCAAATGTGAACAATCAAAATCCACTAGCCAATTACCTGAACAAGTCTAAGCAGAACCTCCCATAGTGATTCTAATTCTTTTTTTGGCCCTCGTCCTTTGATGTAAATGGCTGGAGAACTGGATTCTGCTCCTGGTGGATAATTATGTTTGCGGACAAGGACTCGATGGTCATTGACAAACAACAACACATGATCCTTCCAGTTCCAGTAATCAAACTCAAGGGAACAGCAGCGAACTCGCAACCGATCAAACAAACCAGGAGGTAGGTATGCCATCATGAAGAGCAAATTTATCTCTGCCTGTAGATGAATGACATCAATGTCTCTAAAAATTCTGAATACACATCAATGGTCATAATTTGGCACAACAACAACAACAAAGTGTAGCTTAAAAGAAGTGACTCTCATTTCAATTAACACATGACTGAATAGATGTTTCAATGGAAAAACTAGACTGAAACGTCAATCCTGCAGGATCAGTGATTTCCAAATGAGCTAGTCAGTTTCTAAAAGAGTTCCTAGAACAAAGATAAACAATTCAAATCTCCCTCAACAGTATGAAGGTCCAATTATCACCAGACAAGATTATGGCCTTAGTTTGCAAGAGGGCAGTCCTAGAGTGGTTCATGTACTTTCTTGGCTAAGACATTTTGTTAGTCAAATCACAATCACAAGCCTGAACTTTTATTTACTGTATTGGTAGAAGTAGAAGAAAAGACCTTTGAACAAAATTCATTCAACAGACACACACCTGGTCTGCAGACACGCTTTCTGAAAAACCCTCAACGGCATCAGGATACTCGCTCAAAAACCAGGGAACTAAAAGATTGAGTTCCTCAGTTCCTTCTGATTGCAGGCGACATGCAAGCCCTAGGTGATGAAGAAGTTCAGCCATCTGCAGAAACATGCTCTCATCAAGACTGATGTCCTCCCACAGGCATCTGTTTTGGCGAGTAAATAACACTGTTCACTGAGATCAACACTGCCTCTTTAAAGTGCCCATATCATCAAAATTTTTATTTCCTTATCTGATTCTATATATCACCCAATGAACTTCTGTGAAAGAAAAATTCAATTTGGATAAAATACAATCTTTTTTAGAAGTTTTAAAAACGTTCAAATTTGCCGCCATTTTGGTCTACCTTTCACACCAGTCTTCCCATTGTTTTGAATGAGTTGTGATGTACATTAAGAAACAGGCTTGACACATCTCACTTGTTTTACCTCTGTAAATTTAACTTAGTGGTTCATACGAAATGCTGGAAAGGAGCATTTTGCATGGACTACGAAGCTAAATTTACAGAGTTAAAACAAGCGAGATAAGTCAAGCTTGAAGTCAGACGTTTCTGAATCTACGTCACAATTCTGAGCATGTCAATGCTGTGATCAGCGGCATGAGTCGACCACAAGAAAATAGGATTTTCAGGTTTTTAAAACTGATAAAAAAAATTGATTTTAATCCAAATCGAAAACCTTTTTCGCAGAAGTTCAATTCATAAAATATAGGATCAGATGGGAAAATAAAAATTTTTGATGATATGGGCACTTTAACATGTACCTTTAAGTCAAATGTTCCATAAAGATTGGTCTACTGATAGCATTCAAGTGACAAGAAAGTATTTTTATTGTATATGTTGTAGTTCAATTTTATCTTTGGTACAATTTTTTTTTGAACCAGTACAAAATTTTTTGAACTCGTACCAAATGTTTCAACCTAGGTCAATTTGTTGTAAGCTAGGTTAATTTGATATTACAGTAAGATCAATTTTTATATTAAATACAGGTGTAGTTAGGGGAGAGGTACATGTACTGTAGTGTAATAGTGGGTGGTATAATTTTATTCTCTTTTGCAAGTAGTTTATTGAATATTTGGAGTATTATTTTATATGGAGTTTAGGTCAGTGCCAACAAGTGTACCCATTACATTTTACCCATTACTGTCAATACAAGGTGGAATCAACACAACCTGTCATGTTTGCTTTTTGGACTGAGAAGGACTGGGTTCAACAAACTTGTCTGATTTGAATAATTTAAGGAAATGTATAATTTATACTACAACTGTGTATATGTATGATTTGAATAATTTAAGGAAATGTATTGCCAGTACTGTGTACATGTCTGATTTGAATAATTTAAGGAAATTTATTGCCAGTACTGTGTTTTTGTCTGATTTGAATAATTTAAGGAAATGTATTACCACTACTGTGTATATGTCTGATTTGAATAATTTAAGGAAATGTATTACCACTATTGTGTATATGTAATTACAAAAATAGGGGAACTTGCATCCAGGTCTTCATGGCTCAGTGGTAAGGCATCAGGGGCCCGTTTCTCGAAAGTCCCGTTAACTTAACAGGCCCGAAATCACATTTTGAAATCAAAGTCTTAAGAAAAGTAGGGTGTGTTCTGACCCCTAATGAAGTCCATTTTGTTTCTTTAGCTGATACCTTTACTGTACCATTTTCAAAACTTTTGAAACTCCCCTCAAGAATGGAAAACAAAACAGCTTAATGGTCCCGGTAATTACCGGGAGTTTTGAGAAACGGCCCCCAGGACATGAATTCAAAGGAAAACCAAAGGTCTGTGGTTCAAGGCTCACAAGGTAAGCATTGAGATAAAAAGAATAGGGGCTGGGATGTTGGGAGGGCAGGGAGGGAATAGTAAGTGAGGTAAGTAGAGTGAAGAGAAGAGAAGAGGGAAGATAAGGAGAAGATCGAAGGTGCCAAAAATATATTTTTTTTGTTTGAAAAAAAAAAATCAAACTATTTTGTACTGGTTCAAAAAATTTGGTACTGGTTCAAAAAATTTGGTACTGGTTCAAAACATTTTGTACTGGTTCAAAAATTGTGTACTAGTTCAGAAAAAATTGTACCAAAGATAAAAATTGAACTACAACATACATGTATATATAGCGAGAATCTTAGTTAATAAACCCTGCAAATAGAATTCTATATGTGCTATATTTTCACATGCGAAAAAGCGATATGTCCAATCAACTTCGTGTATAGCATTCTTCACATGTGAAAATATAACCAATTATTGCCCAGAGTAGAATGGCTTAGCTAATCAGAGCAAAACACTCAAATGGTTTCCCAGAAGCTTGGTCTTGAAATCAGCGCCTGCTTGCAGTTTGTGTTTTAAAAACATGGCTTCGGCTTCCTGTTGTAGTTGACTTTCACATAATCTTTAACATTGTTAGCAGTAACGATAATGAATTCCAGCACACTGTAGTCTGTGCACCTTTCTTGTGTTGATATGGGCACTTTGATACTAGACTGCCTTCCAAGTTACTTCAAG
The DNA here is from genome assembly GCA_019787425.1 of Platygyra sinensis. Lineage (NCBI taxonomy): Eukaryota > Metazoa > Cnidaria > Anthozoa > Scleractinia > Merulinidae > Platygyra > Platygyra sinensis. The sequence goes on along the minus strand of JAHPZR010044875.1, from coordinate 43,987 downwards.
GTCACAAACTGTTTTTTACTAGCAGTCAATATTGCAAAATTGACACTGGTCCTGTAAATGTTGACAATTGGCTGCTATTTTTCACACTAGTCGTCTTTGCTGTGTTTTATAACAAATTATATAATAGCCTAAGTTATTCTCACATTTTGATTGGTTCTCGCCTATGATCTATTAGAGGACAGGTGCACGATTGATGTCATCATTACAAAGTTTTTCCCTCTCCTGTTTAAAAATGGTGGAATGTTTTGAGCATTAGGATAATATTTTATGTGACTGGGCAAAAGATAAGGTACAAAAAAGTCTTGCCCAGGCATTGAACAGGTTCAAGAAGCCAGAAGAAGAAAGATAAAGCCATTTCTTAGAAAATGATCCAAAAAAAAATTTCAAGCAGTCTCAGTGGGCAGTCAAGCAAGACTAACCCATGCACAAAATTTGTCTTGGTAGGTCGAGAACCATAATGCTTTATCTCGAATTTTAACAAACCCAATAAACAAATTTTTTCCGAGATTAAGTTATTAAAAAAATTCCGCTTTTCTTAGTGTCAAAACAACTGTTGACACAGTGACTGATGTCAGGAATGTAACATCAAAACATCACTTCATTGGATAAAATAAACGCATAACCTTGCTTTCCGATGCGAATGTTCCTGTCCGTTTCAGGGCACAGCAGCAAGTTAAGTATAGCTAACCACAGCTCACGGCTGACAGTATCGCAACTAAAATGTGTCTCTGACACTATATCAAACTGATTTGAGAATCACCAACCACAGAAGACAAAAATCTCCACTGTCATTTACGCTCCTTTCGTTCAAAACTTGAATCAAATGGCCTCTAGGTTGACCGCAACCACAGGTTTCCCTAGGGTAGTTTTTCAACTCCTGCAATTTTCAAGGCAACGTCCAAGCTTTTCAGCTCACAGGGCTGCTTTGATGACAAAAACTGACTTCATTTTTCCAGCTTTTTATTCAAGATTTGTAGATTTCGCAGTTCAATTCTGCTTTTGGTGTAAGTTTTCATTCCACGAGGAGCGACCCTCGAGTCAGGTTTGACAGTGGCATGATTTTCCTTGATCAATCACAATTCTTTGTTATGCACAGTAACCAACAAAATTGCTTCATTTTGTTTAGATAATAGATTACACCAAATGGCTTTTTTTCCTCTTCGCCAAAGTTGGCAAAGGCAGGGCAAAGGCTGGCTTTCATGTTATGTTGAAATATTTTGAAACAAAAAAGGCTTTTCGTTATTATATGAAACAAAAAGATTCCATGTTGCCATGCGTCTGTTCAGTAAAAAATCACAGAAGATGTCAAAATGTGGTAAGAACATCAGTGACACACTCGGCTAAGCCTAGTGTGCCACTTTTTTGTTCTTACCTCATTTTGATGTCACCTGTGATCTATTACTGAACAGACACATGGCAACATGGAATCTACTTGTTAACTACTTAATCACAGTTCAACCAGTTTTGTTTGAATTTCAATGTTTCCCTAAGTTCAATCTCAAGAAACCTCGAAATTTTTTTGGAGAAAAAAATGTCCAATGGGTGATATCAAAGTTACCTTAAGAGACCCTGCGATAACACTGCTTCTTTCAAAAGCTTTTCCTTGAGTGGATTAAAATATCCCCGCATGACTCCAAATCTGTCAAAGCTTTCTTTGTACTGCAGTGTTTTCACCAGATCATGTCTAAAAAGACTCTTCACCAGTTTAGATAGCCATCGCAGATCAATGAACACATTAAAGTGCAAAGATGGAGTGTCACTGTAATAGCGCAGCTCCCCAATTGAATCTAAGTAGGTAACAGCTGAGCGCACACCCATCTGTGTGAGGCCAGTGTGCTCTTTGGCAAACTTTTCAAAATCTTCATAAGGCATGCAATGAACCTGTTCTTTTTCTCTACACTCCTTCAGCTTCTTTTCAAGCTTGATCCACTCTTCTGGCAAAACTCTACCAACAGAAGGAAAGAGGTGTTTATCTCCAGCTATTCGGATGATCTCATCTTGTAGCACCACAATCCCTGTTAGCTCACTAATGTTGCTTACTGGAACCATAGTGATGTTGCTGTCTTTACTTGGTTCTGGATGAGACTGGTCCTGAAGTTCAGACAAAATTAGTAAGGGGGTAAGAGAGGATATATTGATACTAAAAATACAAGCCAGGTTATAAACAACTTAGATGTGAATAAACCTGTATGTCACCCTTTAACTCTGAGTGTGTAAGAAAACTCACCCAGATGCTGCAACCTAAGATACAAGAAAATGTGTGTATAAAAATGTATAGATTATTACGTATATGGCTACTCTCCGTCAGGGATTTTCAGGACCACTGCAAACAAGCAATGACAAATTAATATTCAAATAAACATAACTAGGTTAAGAATCCCAACTGGCAGGAGGCAGACCACTTGGCTGTTTTTAGCCCTAGATTTTTAAGCCTTAGATTCATTAATTGTAATTCTTATCCAATTTTTAAATAGTCTTATATTGTTACAATAGTTAATTTATTCTTTGTAAATAATAATTATGCAATTCAGCCAACTGGCTGCTACGTTTTTATTGTCATCTATCTATCTATTTACAAGCGTAGCTGAGAAGTTGAACTCGGGGCTTCCGAGAACAATATTAGCTAGCGGTCAGAACGGGATTTGAACCTGTGAGCTACGGATTTCAAATCCGACGCTCTAACCATTTGGCCATGCTGCCTCCCTATAAAGGGAGGGATGGTTAAGCCATGTTATTAGGTGTTATTCAATTGGCCAATGAGGTCAAGATGGCTCCACATAAACAAATAAAATACATTTCTTTATTAAATGAACTACAATATTTAGAGAGAAAGCCACATCAGCGTCAACTGGTTTTCATGCAGGTTGCCTATCATGATCAAATTGGAATTTGAAGATGTTGGTTTTCATGGAGAAAGGAAAACCAGAGAACCCAGAGGAAAACCCTCTGTGCAAGACAAAAACCAACGATAAACTAAATCCACTTATGGCACAGGGCTGGAATCAAACCCTGGCCACACTGGTTGGAGGCGAGAACCCTCACCTCTGTGCCATCCCTGGATACTAAAATATTGACCAAGTTTGCTTTATAAACTGTATGCATCATTGTGCTGTGTGAAATTAAACTGAACTAAACAAGGAAGTTTAATCTCAATGAATCCCTGTTACAATAAAATTCAAATAACTCACATGCAAAGCACTGGGATGAAGAGAAGACGAAATGACAGGAGGATTTTCCTTTTTCCACTCAGGATCAGTGCCTCCCTGTACAGGATTTTTGAGACCCTTTTTCTTCTTTTCGGTAATTTCATATTCCATCCTAGCTTTCTGACTGTTGCAGTATTGTTGAACACGTTCCAAGATGTCTTCACATCGGGTGACAACACTACTGCAATCATCAGGGCCAAATTTGTCCAGGTGAGTGGGAACAATCATGATCCGTGGCTTCAATATACGAGACGTCACCAGGTCCAGCCAATCACCAACAGTTCTACGAAAACAGCTTTCAGCCGGCTCGTAGTTGAAGAGGTCAACAACTAAGATGTGGAGTGCCTCTATAAAATCAATGCAAAGTTACTGCAACAATGCTCAAGGGGCAACTAGAACTTGATGCATGGGATAAATTTAGAGGAAGTGAAAGAGGTGTTAAGTAAGAGTTATTTAATATGCAGCCAAGGGAACCTTCTTGAATTCTCTCCAAACTTCTAAAAACAGTCAGTGTTCTCCTTATCAGGCGGTAACAGGTAAAACTTACCGCCTTAAACACTACTCTTTACCACCTAGAACTGCTTGGAAATCTTGAAAGTATCACAAGAAATATCCCTTCTTTACCGGTTTGAAAATTTATCGTACCTGCTGTGTTGGAAACTAGGGAGAACACTGAACAGTGCATCATAATGTGATGACACACATGTAGCTAAAATCATGTTTGGCATGCTATGTGCAAATCATTGTAAGAAGCGATTCATCTGTTCACTGCTGCAAAATCAGTGCAGACTTGATAGTAATAATTATTACTGAACAACACATTTTTAATTCACTTGCTGCATAATTGAGATATGCCAGTTGTAGATTAAGGTAGGTGGATTGACAGTGCTTGGAAATCGTGCTTCTATGCTGGCGCTTTGTAAGAAAACTCCATCAGGCTATGCATTTTCTGAAAGTTTATTAGTTATAGTCAGAATTTTACAATCATACATACATACATGCATACATACATACATACATACATACATACATGAACTTTATTTAAACTTGAATTCTCTCTCAGTTTGTCTGTATGTAATAAAAGGCAAACTACATACACTGAAGTGGCGTAAAGACATGCATTTTATCTTGATTTAAGTTCTGACATGTTAAAAACAACATTTTACACACTAGAAGTGCTCTTTCCAAAAATCTTATTTGCACCTCTCAAGACTAACATTCATATCTCTGTGCTTCCATGTACGTACATTTGTAATATCTTCCATAGCCTTACCCGAAGACAGAAAAAAAGGATGGGTTAGCTGATATCGCCGTTGTCCTGCGCAATCCACAATGTGAAACTCCACACCATCTGGTACCGGTCTCCAGGTGTAGAAATCCACACCAACAGTACTATGAGGCTTGCCGTCTGGGTACATAAGAGCTTTTGCATGGACCAGAGCAAATGCGAGACTTGACTTTCCAGCTCCAGATTCTCCCAGAAGGACAACTTTGAGACGCTTGGAGTGCACAGCCCGGGTGTCAACTGATACTAGAGATTCAAAATAGCCTCTGATGCTGTCTAGGCCACGTGTGCAGACATCAAGAGGTGGATTCCTGAGATTGTGGTTCCCATCAACAATTAATGACTCAAGCAGTGGCATATCAATAATGGATTGCGGAAGGCATGTTAGTTTGTTATCAAACAAGTTGATGTGTATGCAATTTACTAAATTCTTGATCTCATCTGGCAAAGTGGTGAGCCTATTCTCCATAATCAAGAGCAGTGTCAATGCTCTAAGCTGGCCAATCTTTGGGGATAACTCGGAGATCTGGTTACGTTCAGCATTCAACTTCTTGAGATTGACCAGATTGAAAAACTCTTCTGGAAACCTTGTAAGGTTATTCCTTCCTATTCTAAGGCCTTCCAAGTTCTTCAGTTCTCCGATTTCAGGAGGTAACTCGCTCAGCTGACAGTCTATCAAGTACAAATCCTTGATATTTGGTAAATGAAAAAATTCCTTTGGCAAACTGTCAGAACTACCAAGACTATTGAAACTTAAGTCCACTACGACCAGACTTGACATGTTCTCAATTTCTCTTGGGATCTTTCTAAGTGTGCAATTATCCATGTAAAGCTTCTTTACGTTTGTAAGGTCACATATAGGCACGGGAAAGCTTTCAAAATGATTTCCAACGAGATGCAGCTCTTCCAATTTTGCAAAGCAACTAAACCGTGCTGGCAGATGTGGCAGGCCATTGTCAGGTTTGTTCGGACTACAACTCATAACCAGTGTCCTAAGTTGTGTGGCTCCACAGAAGCTGTCCGGAATCTCCTTGAGATAGTTCGAGAAAAATCGAAGATCCTGAAGTCCATCAACACTGGAGAAATCTGGAAATTCATCTGGAGATAATGGATCATATTCTGTCAGATCCACGGTAATGGCTCCATTTTCTGTTGTGACTGGTAAATCTTTGGGTGCCATATTTATGTATTCAAATCCACCAGCCATTGTCGAGTCTCAAACAACCCAAATGTAGTTAGAGCTTAGCATCTGTGATATCATTAAGCTCTATGCACCTTGAAGAAAATAATGACAACAAAAAGTCATTGGTGAACTGTTTCAATCTATAATAATAGGCCTTATCACGGATTTCGGCACCATCTTGACGGGTAGGCAAAGTGGTCAGAAATTACAGTATTGTTTGGGAATCTGATGGCAAATAACTTTTTCCAAAATTTAATTTTACGCAATTTATGAATCGTAATGTTAAAATACTGAGCAGAAGATTACCCTGTCAAATTTTAACGTTGCGATTCATAAATTGCATAAAATTAGATTTTGGAAAAGTTATTTGCCATTGGATTCCCATACAAACACTGTTATTTATGACTGCTTTGCCTACCCGTCAAGATGGCGCCAAAAACCGTGATAAGGCCTACCGTAAATGATCTAATAAACGCCCAGGGCGTCTATTAAATTTTAGAGGTTTAAGTGGGGGCGTTTAATAGATATGAGGCATTTATTAGAGAGGAGCGTTTATTTCAATGAGACAAGCCATTGTTGGTCAAACACGAAGAAAGCTAAATAAATTGCGTGATTTTCTAAGAGTTTTTTTTATTTTTGATGCGATTCTTGTGGGGTGGGGTGGGAGAAGGGGGGGCGTCTATTAGACAAGGGGTGTTTATTAGATCATTTACGGTATTGTTAATTGGTAAAGTTTTCTTTTTGTTCTTTCCTTACTTTTACTTAGTATATCACACTTTGTTATCTGAAAAATGGAAATTAATGAAAATCAGACTAGACTATCATGCACTTATTTATCTATGGACTGAATTTCCGACATTTCAAGCACTGCACCGAAAACAGAGCCTAAAAATCAGGTAAGGGTGATACCTGGATGTATGTTATCCGGTCATTTCGCCCCATGGCCTGGTAAAGTTCGCAGTTTACATATCATACGCAGCTTTAGTTTGGACTAAGAGTACGATATTGAGTACGAGTACGATTTTCGAATTTCAAAACAGTGACGTTTCCGGAGCCCTCGCTCTTCATGTTGGTTTTAGGTAGAGAGAGTAGCTCATGGGATCAAATGGGTAAGCTTACATGTATACTGAAGCCTGAAAAGTAGAATTAAAAAGTCGTTCTTGTACTCGATCTCGCACTCGTACTCACATCTTAAGCCCCTACATTAACGGGGGCAAGGAACACGACAAGAAGGCGATATTGCACGACATCCAATGAATTAAGTTTACCTTCAATTCTCCATCTTGTACATGCTTGTCCCTGACAAGACTGAGCAACCCACGAGCAGGTTTCGAAATAAAAGCATTCAGATTGAAGCTTCCCCTTTGAAAAGGGCGTAGATCTTCTATTATAGATCTTTGGTATTCACTTCCTATACCATTTCGGGGAAATAACCTTGTTAGAAGTTTCATAACATATCATAACTTAAACATTTGTTGAGCCGCGTGTATGAAACTTCCCAATTTTCTTGGAAGGAGTAGGCCTGGACTAGCCCATTTTGTTCCATTGAATCTGCTGACCATAATTGAGCCAGTGAGCAGCAATCGCTTGGACGGCCATAGCAACAACAACTTTGTTCATTTGAAAAAAGTACGAGCTTGAAAATATGGAGGTAGCAGGCAGGAAGGTTCCGTCTCCGGTAATAGTCGGCCACTTTGATACTATTAACTCTATATTATGTGTTGTAAGGATCTGATGGTTTATAGAGATGGTACATGCAAAAACTGAACGCTTTATAAAGAAGCTTGCTCTTACATGTAGTTAAGCTTACATTCCAAAGAACTTGCAAATCCCCCATAAAAAGAAGAGAAGTTTATAAATATGACACGACTTAGATTATTAGTCGAACATCGTCATGATACCTTGAGAAATATTGCTTCAAAGAACTTAAAAAATACTATTATCCAAATTGTACTTCTAGTGAAATGTACTGCACAATTCCAACGTTTTAATATGTGTTCAGGTTTTAGTTGTTCAAATCTCCTGGCCAGAAATGTTGTGTAGAGTCACAGGAGCCCATCATCGAGTGATGGGCTCCTGTAGCTGAGTAAATTCCTCTACCCTGAGATAACATGGCAAAGAAGACTAAATACGGAACAGAAGTAACTTTTATTCTTGGATTTTTTGGGTGTCCTATGAAAAAAAAATTAAAAAGCCTATAAAAATATATTTAATTTAGTAATTTGAAAGCAGGTCTAGATATTTCTCTTCAATCAAAGCTTTTGGTAGCACAGTCATGTAAACTACAAAAGAACAGAGATTTTCCTGCCCTTTGTTCAAACTTCCCTTCTACCCATGTCAGGGAAGGCGGAGTGTATTTTGAATTGGGTGCAGGGGAAGGGGGGTGGGGGTGGTTTACAAGCGAGCGCCAGAGGCAATTACTTGCAGGGGGTCTGGTGATACTTTTAGTATTATTATTTAAGTATTTTTTGCTTGAAATTAGCGGGGAGGTTAAAGTTCCCCAAAGTCCCCCAGCTCCACTGTCCCTGTATGTGGTGTCAAATTCCTCACATCAAGTGCAACTGCTGTTGCACAAGCAGACCCACCCCGTGGGTACACCACCACTTAAGTTCAATGCCCAAGGTATGAAGGATGTTAAAAAATGATGTTGAAGTCTCTATTTGATTATTCATACACTGGAAGATATATTCCCGCAAGAATGATGCTGATATCAAAGTAAATGTAATAATGCATTTAGCTATCAGAATGGTGCTCTTTGTTGCCTCTGTCAGAAATTACTAAGGACCATATAACTATATAGCTTTTATAAGAAGCTTCTTTCCATGCCTAGGGAATAATTTCCAGATATTGATTTCAAATCTTAAAAATGTTTATACTCTTCAGATTTTCACAACGAAGGACAACCCAGCAGCTGATCCAAGACAAATGAGAAGGATTATAGCTGAAGACCCAGACTGGTTAGTAAATAAGTATGGGTTATTGACCAAGTGCGAGGTCAAGATGGCTGGATATTGGCCAAGTTCTTTTTTTGCGTGTTTATGGACCGAGACGAAGTCTAGGTCCATAAACTCGCAAAAAAAAGAACGAGGCCAATATCCAGCCATCTTGACCGAACAAACTTGGTCAATAAAGGATTTATGATATGGCCTTTGGCGAAATTTTGCTTTCGGGATGCAGCGGGTAGTCCCGAGCGGGCAAGATGGCTCTATCTTGCCCGCTCGGGTAGCCAATCACAGCGCGCGATTTGGTTCATCTTGCCCGCTCACGGAGCTAGCCATATAATAATAAGTAATATTAGTTTTTGTAACCCTACAAATTATAAAAAAAGTGTTATAATTTTGTTTCAATTGTACCTTTCTATTCCAGGAGTCTAGCAACTGTTCCGCTTCTAACAGAGCTCTGTGTAAAACACATTGTTGGAAATTTTGAAGGTAAGTTAGAAGACAGTATTTTGAAAAAAATATATCTGACAATTTATACATTCAACTACCAGTACATGCTTTGCTGAATAATCCTGAATAATGAACATAGACTCATTTTCTTGACCAGCGGCTGGTAATTTGATCCTATTAAATGTCTGCCAGTTGTCTCCTCAATGCAAATTTTGGTTTCAAGTGCATTGTCTAAACATCATCCATGACTGTCTTTTTTTAGACACCAACTGCACTTATATATAAGAAACGCCTCAATTATTGATCAACGTACTCGTACCACAGATGTTGATTAAGAAATTGCAGTTCACAGGCAGATTTTATAATTAGCAGTTGTTTGATCAGACATTCTTATTGCATGCCATTCATGATTTGCTCATGTCAAATAAAATTCCCAAATGTGAACCGTCTGATAAATGTTTGCTATTTAATATCAGTGGCCCTTTATTTTTCCTGCTGAGATACTCATAGATGTGTAAACTTTTCAACCCAAGCTTTAGATTTTTGTGTCAAGAAAAAAAGAAATATTTGATGCCCAGGTTTTTCAGTGTGTAACATTGATTTGGTTTACAGACAACCCAATTCTTGATGACCTCCTTCCAAAGCACAAGTCTAAAGTGCTTGATGCCTTGTCCACAGAAATTGCCATGAAGTAAGTACAAGGTTGTGACAAAACTCATTAAAAATAATGTCTGCTAAATAATGGAGGATAAAAATATTATTTATGAATTCTTTTAATTAAAGGAACATGTAATTACTGATCAGTCTTTGATTATAAGTATTTACAATGATTTAGTCTTTGATTAATCTCCTTTAATGTCAGAGTTACAGCTAATCTGGTTTCTGATGAGGGATATTGGAAGAGATGTTGTAAAGCAAGATGGGAAGTGTGTGATATCAATGGGCATGGGAACAGCTGGAAGAGAATGTATTTTGAAAGGAATTTAGAAGGTTTGTAAGACTTATAACTACAACATGTTGTGCCATACTAACTTGGCATAGCTGGCATACATGTAGGCCATCAAATGGTTGGTCAACTTGCAACAATTATCTATTGACCACTTAAGGTGGTACGAACGGGTCAGATGGGTCCAAAATTCGCCCGTATTTTAAGGTTTCATCAACTTTTTGTGAATTCCTGATAACACTTCTTTAGGGTTATTTTTACCGCAGAATACGAATTTGAAGTCAAAAAATTCATTTTCCCGCCAAAAAGGTGTGAAAATTAACAGCTAAAAATGTCACTCAAAATCAGTAATTTATAAGTATCTCCCTAGTTTTTCTTTTAAAACCTTTCTGCTTCACAATATTTAAAAATTACAAATAAAAGATTCTTGTCCGACTTAGCCGCCGCCCAAATCTCAATCATACAAGAGATAAGTAAACCCCTCTAGACCAGTCAGGTAACATACTGTAATATCGATCGGAAGCAACAATTCATGGCGGCTAAGTCGGGGAACAAAATTAGCCCCATTTATGTCTGTTAACTCTGCTAAATTTCAGTTGCTTTCAATCAAAGCTCTCAGAAATCACTTTATTTTCGATTCCCGTATGCTAAAAATCCGTCCAATTTTTCCTCTTTTGATCAGCTCGTTCGGTCAAATCTAGTCCGCCATGTTTACTTGCTCTCTCAGATGTTGCATTGCTTTATGGGACACTAATTTCGTGAAAGATTCGTGGAAAAATGACGAATTTTAAGCGTGTTTCGCGTCGCTGAGTCAAGACAATGGAAAGCTCCCTAGAAACGACAATAACAATGACACTGCGAAGCATAATGTCAGCGGCCACAATGCGCACCTCTTAGTGCGCATTATACTCTTGTGTCTCATGCACTCCACGTCGAGAATACCCAAAAGCGCATGCGAACAGACTCCGCTGTGCAATTGTATGCGGCTGCAAATCCAATATGGCAGTCGGATATGCCACCCTTGACAACAGCATTCAACCAGTTATTACTCCAAAACCAGAGCACAGATAAGCTCCAAAATTTGGGATTGTTCATAGATATGTCTGAAGATTAATTGAATTCAAAATGAAGGTAAGTTGTTTTTTAACCCCTGACCCGTTCGCACTACCTTAAAACATGAATTTGGAGTGCTTGTGCAATTAAAACTGAGCTTTGAGTAGTTTAATTTGCTCATGATGCTGTCATCTTGGATTATCCCATGTAAATGGATGCTTGACCAGCATAGGTTTGGTGCAGAGGCAGGGAGTGGGGGTGGGGCACTTCCCTCCTCCTTACCAATTTTTTCTACTTCACACCTATACCTCCTTAGCAAATATTTCCTCACCATAAGCCTCCACAGTCACCAAATCCAAGATGACAACCTAATAGGAAGATGTGCACTTGTATGCCCAAAATATGCTTTGTTTTCAAGTTTACAAGAGAATTACCTAAAGAAACAACACAACTCATTAACTGAATTTGATTCAATTTGAAAATCAAGCGTGACATTTAAGAGACTAAGCAAAACCGTATAATTATGTGAATTAAGGTCAATTAAACTTATAAACTTATAAGTAACTTTCATCCGTAAATAATATTAGTCCTGGAGGGAACATTGATGTAAATTGAAGAAAAAACATTTATCACAAAATAAATTAACTGTCCTGATTTAACTAAAAATTATGGAAATCTTCAGTTGCAACTAATGGAAAAACAATGATTGTGTTGAAGAACAATATACTTGTACAAATCAATATACTTTTAGTTTATTCATTCTAGTGGTAAGAAGGGCTAGCTGTCATGTTGCAAATGCATTTTTGACCAGATTAAAGCTAATTTGGCCAAGATCCAGCCTCAAAACCACCAAAACATCCAAAAAACGCATTTTTGGCAAAAAGCTTCAGGCGCCTGTTTCTCAAAGCTCCCGGTAATTACTGGGCCCGTTAAGCTGTTTTGTTTTCCATTCTAGATGGGAGTTTCAAAAGCTTTAAATATTATACAGTAAAGTTATTAGCTAAAGAAGCAAAATGGACTATATATTAGAGTTCAGACCACACCCTACTTTTCTTGAGATTTTGATTTCAAAATCTGATTTTGGGCCCGTTAAGTTACCAGGTCTTTGGAGAAACAGACCCCGGGAGTCAATGGGTTAAAGTATGGAAAACTTGTTTTTAAATTAAAGAATACTAACCCTGGTCTATCTTACAAAAAATTAATATAACTGTCATGATGTACTAATCTTACACATGTATGTACACATGAAACTGTCATAATTATTGTTACAATTAAATTAATAATTCAGGTTTCTTTTTTTCCTTTAGGAATTTTATTTGTTCTTCAACTATTAATAATTATTTGAATTACTTATTTTTTGTTATAATACATGTATACATTTTAATTTTTATCTGTTTTTTTTTAGGTATTATTGAAAATTTTGTCCCAGAAACCACAGATCCAGCTCTGGTAAGTTTGCTTGATCATTTAACTCTTTAAGTTAGTAATCCATTCAAGTGCATTTATTTCAATAACAATCATGCTAATTCTTAACTTTTGTAGTGGATTCAGTCAGATAATGCCAGCTTACTTAATGTGTTAATCAAGTTAAGGCAAGTGATCATTGTTAACCAGTATTGCCATGAACATGTCTCTATGAACAGTTGAATGAAACCTTGAAGCTTTCAGCTCCATATGTGAGAGGGCTAACTATTAGACAGCTGTTACCTCCAGTGAAAGAAACTTTGATCAAAGATGATGATGCTTCTGATGCGTAAGTAAACAAAATCTATTCCAGTTAATACAAGCATGTATGAAGTGAATGTTCTTTATTTGTCAAAGAGATAAGTTACACAGTCAAGTTAATTTTACATCATTTCATCCCAAAGTTCAAATTAATGTCTTGCTAGCTGACAAGTTTTTCTTGACGTGGATTATATTTGGGAGCCGCATAATGTCTGGTCCTCATGCAGAGAAGTTAGGTGAGGCAAGACAAAGGGAATGCAGCATACTTTATTGTGCTTTGTCTTTATAATGTTTCTCATGTTAACTTCATCCAGCCCCATGCACATAGCTGGAGAGTTTACACCACTTCCCTGTATACAGTGAGCTAACTTGACTGCTAATGCATCATCATCATCATCATCATCATCATCATCATCATCATCATCATCGATTCATCATCATCGATTCATCATCATCATCATCGATTCATCATCATCATCATCATCAACATCATCATCATCATCATCATCATCATAAATCTTACCATCTTCATCATCATCATCTATCTGCAAACCAACATGTAATTAGCTAGCTTATTTCATTCTTTAAAAGAGTTAATGTACAATAAAATACAATGCAATGCGATGCAATGTAATGCAATGCACTACACTACACTACACTACACTACACTACACTACACTACACTACACTACACTACACTACACTACACAACACTATACTACACTACTGCACTGCACCATACCACAATACAATACAATACAAATTATAACCTTATGCTTGAGGCCACCAGGTATTAACTTAGCAGCTCAACATTGTGAGAACTGTTATCTGAGATACCATTCATTTACAGGTGTACATGCCAGTGTAACTGCGCAATCAAATTCCCATACAAAATACACCTAGCCATTAAATTGCTTTAATGAGGTTTTATCCATTTGATGTTTCAGTGGCAGTGACGCAGGACAGGATGGCCCAACCACTGATCATTTTGACTTTGGTCTTATCACTCCAGCACTTGTTCATCTAGAAGAACTACACTTGACTTATGGGTGAGGGGCCATGTTAGTTTTTTTCATAAGCCAATGAACTACTAGCAACCATGGCTCTGCTCTGATCTCTTTAAGTTCTTTCAGTAATTAAGATCCAGTTGAAATGGAAATCTGACAAATGCTGTACTGGGACTGACCTACTTACGTC
>JAHPZR010044875.1:12500-25000 GCA_019787425.1 Platygyra sinensis | reverse complement strand
ACCATATGATTTTCCTTTCCGATTTTTTCCTCGAAAACAAGTCCAAAGAGAGCGGTGATGGCTGCGATTTCAAATTTCTCCAGCTTAGTGTGGACGGAAAACATAGGATGCGATTTCAGTGTGAAACCTCCGTTTTATTCCGGTTTAGTGCAGGTGGGGTGTTATTCAGAAGCACTTTGTCCTGTAGAAAGCCTTGTGTAAAAGCGTTGTCTGGCTAAGAATATTTAAACAAGTCATAGAGATTTCGCCTTCCAGTTTGAAGCTTTCAAAACTAAATGTGAGAACGCGAGATGAAATATTTTTGTGAACAGAAAAGTAAAAAGTTTTGAAACGGTGCAACAAGGAACAATGAACGAATTTAAATGGTAGGAGATTGTTTTGGTAACGGGTTTCAGGCTTTAGTTAGGCCCCACTGCGCCGAAGAAATTGGAAAACGTCGTCGTTTTTGCTCTGAAAATGCATGAAATGTTTTCCAAGCACACTACATCAGAGAAATATGAAAACTCAACAATCACCGGCCACTTTAGATTTGTGTTTGTGTAAGACAAGGACAGAGAAATCACATGTTTTTGAAATGTTTTTCGTCCATGCTAGAACACAAACTGAAAGCTCGCGTTTTAAAATTTTTTGGTTTGAAGACGGTAGTGCAGCAGCTCTCGTAAGCTTGTAATTCTATTTGTCCTCATCGCAGCAGCTGTTATTGTTTTGGGCTAGGGGCATTGTTTCTCTTATTTGTTTTATTGTACTTTCAAAGGGTTGCAAGCCATTTACATGAGACCTTATGAGAGCTGCTACATCGCCTTTTGAAGAGTGTTTTTGAAAAGCCCCGTTTTCGTGACGGATTAGCGTAGAAATAAAGCTGCGTTTTCAAAATTCGCTGGCGTTGTGTAGACTGGGTTCAGAGTCATTGTCTGCCAATCATAATATAGTCTTACGAAATAGGTAACCTACGAAATATGGCCATAGCTCAGGGAGTAGATAAATCATCTTCTTTTGAATTTGCCACTTAGTGTTTCAACTAAATGTTTTATAGTTGTTGGTGTACTTGTCTTGACTAACTGATTAATTACTTTAACAGGTTTTAGAATCCAATAAGACCTTGGTGGACCTTAATTTATCATGTAATACAATCGGACCGGTGAGCGTTTTCACTTTCTTTGAATTATAATTTCGTTCTTGTCGAGTAATTCGACTTAATTCTGCTGAAGTTCAAACAGTGAAAAGCACAATTACTGTTGTCAGATGAGGAAGTCTTTTTTTACCAGCTCCATGTTCGCTTTACATACGTGACACCTGGGTGTGCATTTACAGAAAATATCCATTCATATGTGTCCAAATTTGTTTCCTTATGGTCAATATACTCCTATTAACACCAATATGACCTTCATTTGCGCGTAAGGAACGTTCAAGAATAACATTTGCATATGTGTCAACATTCAAAATCATCAAAAGATACACAACACCTTCCTTTGACATTCTTTGGCTCTTAATGTATTTTCAGTTTTGTGGAAATATAATTCGTTGTTACGAAACGACAATCATTTACACTTTTGGTCAATCTTTTCTTGCATTGTTATACAACCATATCCATAAAGTAAACAATCTTTAGTACGATGTTTTGACCTAACGATAGGGGAAAACAATAGTTTTTTAGTATAATTCCTTTGAACAGAGAAATCTCGTCCAATTTTCCTCGAAAGTTTGATGATAGAACCAGGGACTGTATGTACCATTTTTAAATCGTATTTTCACAATCCTCTCTTTGCAGATATAAATTCGGCCACGTACGAATTTTTTTCGTGTAACTCGGAGGGTGCACTACAGTATACCTGTGATATAGCGATAGCAAGAGATTATCAAGTAGTATACCAAACACGAGATAGCCTTCGTAGCTTGGCGGTTTTTAAGCAATTTGAGGGCGCAAGGAAAGCGGAAAAGTCGCGATAAGGAGCGCCAACTTTAGCCGTGTGGAGCCTGAGAGAGAGTGTTAAAATTGCTTGAACCGCCAAGCTACGCAGGCTAACACGAGAGACAGTGTTTCATCGCCGGGATATCCAAACACCGAGAAGAGAGTTGAAAATACGACGCGCAGCGGAGTATTTTTGACGAAATTTGAAGTGTTTGGATAGCCAATGAAACACTTTCTCTCGTGTTTGATATATCTTCTCAATCGAAACAAAAACTAAGGAGTTGACGGAGAAGTAAAATCGTCAAAATCTATGTTGATTAAGATCGTGTATCCAAACCTCCTTCGCGGTTGTGATTTTCTTTGTTTTAACTTGATGAATTATGAATGAGTTTGAGAAGGTAAGATACCTTTTGGTGATTGTTAGATTTCCCCACAAATGCCACAGAAAGAAATAGAATCCCATTTGAACACTGCGAAAGGATAGTTAGGGCCTAAATGTGGACATTGGTATTGTTTCATGCAAACATATTCGCCAGGATGCCTCAGTAGTGAGGCAAGTGAGGGATACATCGTTCAGCAAATTTGATATCCTCTCGTCCAAAAATAAATGTTGTTATGGCTGTAATGTTTGTCTCTCCGCACTAAACATTGTTACTTTCATGGTTATGGTTGTATAATAATGCAATTGATTGTGAGTTCTCATGCAAATTCTGTTATTGAAAGTCTTTAGTTGTAAAAAGGTTTGTCCCAAAGTGTAATTGATTAAGAATTTTATTTCGACAAAAATGGAAATACATTTACAGCCAGTGAAGAAGATGTTGTTTATCTTTTGATGATTTTGAATGTTAGCACATATGCAAATGTTATTCTTGAACGTTCCTTACGCGCAAATGAAGGTCATATTGGTGTTAATGAGAGTATATTGATCATAAGGAAACAAATTTGGACACAAATGAATGGATATTCTCTGCCGACGACTGATTAGCAAAAAGGGAAAGCCGCGTGCCTTGCTAAAAAAAATGCTTGATGTAAACTTTCGCTCGAAAATATCAGATCGTTCGGACTAGCTGCGCCTGGGGCTCCGAGGATGCGTAAAAATAATTTTTTTTTGGTTTTGGTATTTAAGGACGGTGGAAAGTCGTTACAAGAAGGAATGGAGGAAAACACTACAATACGAGCCATGGATCTAAGGTTAACGGATGTCGGACAAGAAAACGAATACTGTATAAATCAACTTTTGAAAAGAAACAGAGAAGAACAGTACAAACAGGGACAATTAAGCTAACGAGTCAACAATAAGTCGACTTCTTCTGAGAAGAAAACGAAAGATTTTTAATAAGAGTTGTGACTCGTCTGTACTAATGACATTGTAATTCAAGTTTAAATTAAGTTTAAATTTATTTCCCATAGAATCCTGGTGTCCTTTTTACAACACGCTTTTAGCTGAAAATTGACCTCAGTTCTTATTTTTTTCCACACTTTTTTAAGTTCTGCTTGAATGTCAGCCGCGGAAAGTCTATTTTCATGAAATGCTGTGTTTAGCTATGACATCGACAAAGTCGTGGCTTGATGTAGTATTTTTAAAAAGGGGTTATGTCGTTAGTCCTTTTTGATCTCCAATAATTGATGACATTTATCACCTACAACTTGACACAGTTTATTATTTCGTTCTTTAAGTGCATGTTTAAATTTAACAATCCACAGGACAGAAGTTATATTTGGAGGAAAAAAACACTGTAGATACTTGTGTGGACCACGTTAGTATCAGTGACGTGTTTGTCTTGTAAATAGATCTCAATTGTAAATAAAGGAATTCTTTTCATTTAGGTGTTATTACATGGCAAATTCTGCGAGCGGGCAAGATGCCTGTGATTCTCTACCGGAGCTAACAAGAAGGGGCCTTCTCAGCTCGCCTTGGATTATTTAGGGCTATTTGCATATCCAGGTATTCCGAGATGAGAACAGCTCCCAAACAAACGCTTACTAGCGTTATTCCAATTATTCTTATTCCGTGATCCCAAACGAACGCGCCCTTAATTACGTGTGGGGATAAAGTGCGCGCGCTTTTTTCGCACCAGCGCTGCCATTTCCCCAAAGCCACCTTCTCTATCTCGAGAGTTCATGATAGTGAAACCAGCATTTTAAGTATTGTCTCCATACAAAGCCCTATGAAATTTGGGTGAAACATTTCTCTGAACAACGTGCGTATGAAAACCGCTCAAACCTAAATCTTGACGATGAGGTCGACTGGTTACGAGTCACTTATAAAGCACGATGCTCCTCTGTGATTGGTTGGCTTTTAACAGCTGAATTACGTAGTTCCATTCTCGCTGTTTAATCAACAAAAACTTTAACAGCAATTCATCAATCTCTTGGCCCTTATGCTCGAAAGCCTCTTCGGGCCGTTATAATATATTTGGGGATGTCGTGCAACGGTAGTAGCTTGGAAACTAAAATTAAATCTCAATTTTCTCAAATGTGATTGGTGCATAAACTGCTTTATTATTCAACTGCACTTCGCAGAGTACACGCGGTATTTTTACTTTATAGAAACGGTTAGTCAGGTTTCCTGCCGTTGACCAATCAGTTAGCTGGATTTCCCGCGCCAATTCCGTTCCGCTTCGCATACTTCTTTCACTCATTTCCACGAACATACCAACTCGTTGTTTGTATTTTGACTCGCCCTACGGGCTCGCCAAAATACGGCACAACTCGTAAAAATACTCGGCGATACTACACAATAAAACGTCTAATAAGGTATACGTATTTTGCTCTAATAAACCTGCAAAGTTGCAATAAGACAGTTGGCTGCGGGCACCCGTAATCGGACAGTTACATGAGCGAATCATCTTGAGTCCTCTCTCCACTAAGTCCACCAATGACAACATTGATTACAATCACTATAGTAACCAATTCAAGAGAATGACTAAGTTCGTGGACGTTTAGTCTCCAGAGACTGTTTTGAATTTTTAACTATCATGATAAAAGTGACTATTACATGTAAAAGCTCTTCAAAGGAAACTTCATTCTGGTCCCCAGAGGCTACGATCCTTCTGGCCGGACCCGATTTTCTGAGCATGCACAGAGTATTCGTTTCGCATCCTCAACCAATCAGATTTGCTAGATTTGACGAGAAGTCCGTGAATCGCGGACTTCCGGTTTTGGAGAGGTTTTGGACCAAACCAGAGCTCTCGATCCCAACCGCAAGCCAGAAGGATCGTGGGCTCTGGGAACGAGAATGAGGAAACTTTTACTTTCGTGGGAAATTGTAATTGGTATGATTAATTAGTAACAACATCGTGTCGTCCAATTCAGTCTGTAATCATACTCGTGATTAACAATCGCTGTCGTCCGATTTTGTTAATCACCTGTATGATTACAGACCGAATTGAACTCCACTCAGTCTTATTATCATTATGAGCAACCCTGTCGAGCTACAACCGCTATGTCTGATGAAACTAAAATGTCAGAGGGATAAGTAACTTTTAATTTTGGAATATGACAACTTCACATGAAAAAGGTCAATTATGATAACGGAAGTTTCCTCCAAAGTGCGTTCCTTTGAAGTGATCTGAATCAGGGTCAGTAACCCAAGACTATTCCGGATGATGATACATGATTAAAGGAACCGATCAATTCCTTTGATGCATCATGGCCTGAGTGATCTTGGATCACTGATCCTGATCCAGATCACCCCAAAATGAACGCACTCTAAGAATTCAACTAGCTTCTGATCCGAGTTTACTGTAACAAAATAACAAGAGACCAGTAGTCGGAATGTTTACCAATTTCAGACCAAAACAGGACGAAAACCATACCCTTGTATTGAGGGATAATGGCGTGATAATATAGAGTACTGGCCCTAAAGAAGACTAGCTATGCTAGTCGAAATATTGGCCCATTAAAGTTTCAATTGCCCTTGCCGTAGTACCAGCCTTACCATCAAATTGGTTTTGTTTACACTTCAAGTGACGTCTGGTACGTGAATTTCTACAAGAGATCCGGCAACAGAGTGGCCAAGTTGTTTTGTTCGACGTTGTGTGGTTCTCCTGCATTCAATCGTTTGTTACCTAGCCTCTCATTATATACTTTCTTTCTCAGTCAGTAACGTCATGATCATCGGAAAAAAAGACTACGGTATCAAAGCTGGAAGAAACTGTAACACCAGAATAGTAATTTGATTACGTATCAGAAAATTTCCCGTTTTCTGTTTTTTTTTTTTCTGCATTTCGCTCATTTATGAAATGAGCTGACCAACCTTCTCCATCTCTCTGTCTGTCGTCACTCAACGCCTTGACAAGGAGGATTGCGTGACGACTTCATGAGACTTGAGAAGATCCCGAAAAAGAAAGTTTTGGAATTGTTCCTTTTTAGAAAGTATCGGGAAAGTACCCCAGGGAAAGTACACTGTTATGCGGACAATTTTTGTTTCTTTTTTTCAACAGAAATCCGCTGATACGTGTGAGATCATACAGAGACAATATGCAACATATTATAGTTTTGTTTTTTTTTCCCCTCGTTTTAAACTGGGTGTTTTCAAAATAATAAACAGGGATCACTTAGTACAGGTATGAATATTACTGATCAATGCACAGTCTTAAACAACCTGCATTCTAGAAGAGACGGTCAAATGACTTCAAAGTATTCAATTCAAAGCGGAAAAAAGCTTTCTCGCTTCATCAAATTTCTAAAGAAATTCATTTCGGTATTTTATGTTTTTGCGTCGTGCTCATTCATGCATATAATAAGCGTCACTTTTCAGTTAATAAAAGTCAATGATAACCCAAATTTCATCTTAATTTGGGTTATTTTAGATTTGAAAGTGATGTCTTAAATGACTATTTGTTATTTTGCAAAATTATTTACATGATTAGACGATGATATATCTTTCCCGTGAAGTTCCCTCATTCTGCTGCATATTTATTTGCGTTTTAGGGCACATACCACAATATTATGAAAAATTCACTGTTCTTTTTGAAAGGCATACGATATATGTTTCCTTATCAACACCATTGCAATCTGAATGATGTGACGATACTTATTTGTCGCTTACTTCAGTCTTCTAAATATGCTCACGAGACTTGGAAATTAGCCAATACCGTCGGAGGAAAGTGACGTACTGTTCCAAAAATGGGTAGCGCAAAATTAACATTTCGTGTACAAGTACAGCGTCCTGCCTGCTCATTTGCATTTCGCAATTAGCTTGAGTTGAAATTTGTTGGTATTACGGCACAGGATACTGCGACAAAATGGCATCTGGTGGAATGGTACTCATCAAATATCTCCTGTTCTTCTTCAACTTTATTTTTTGGGTGAGTGTAATGAACCTGCTCGTTTCATGACTGTGCTCTTGGATAACCAAGGTGTTGTACTTTACACTATTTTGCATATATTTTATCTTCGCTTCAGCTACTTGTGGTTTGTTGGTGGCTTTATATCTCGACAAACTGAAAAAACATCGTACTTTCCATTTCTAAACACCATGTATCCTATTTGTATGAGTCACAAATCGTAAATTCGAATTTTTGGGGAGGGAAAGAATCGAAAGGCTGATCGACTTGAATCGTGCTCCATCGCGCGCAACCAAAGGCTTTCGACGAATAATTAAAATAACACTCAAGCAATGTGTTGGATTTTAATATTTCAGTGGGAGGAACAGAGGGTTGGAAGCTACAGTTCTTAAATTAATCGCGAGACGTGTATAATTTGGTTTCGGAAATTAGCGAAGAGACTTGGTATGACAGATTGTTGGTCCCATTTCATGTCAATCACGGAACATATTGGTGTGTAAATTTCAGTTAGGTTGAGTTCAAAAGTAGACGTGTCATAACTCATTTTCGGTTTCGTGGCTCCAATTCACTTTGTTAACGTGTTTCTTACAAAAAACGGAGGGAAATACGCTAAATGATTAATGTAAAATTGAGCCGAAGACAGTAAAATAGCGAGATATCGCTCGACTGGTCGAAAATTGTTGACATTTGCATTAGCCGTCTAAATTGCGCGATTTAAAAAAGATGGATTGAAAATGATGGATTTTTACATCTTCAAGCGGAAAAGGAAGCTTTTGTACAACTGGGCTAAGATTGAAATTTATCCTTGGTAGTTTTAAATTATACAAGGGTAGTGATGATAATTATGACAGGGAAGATCCACAAGCTAGACAAATATTAATTCACTTGTTGTCCTATGCTCAAATATGTGCAGGTCCCGCCAGTTTAATATCATATTCATTTTAAATCTCGTATCTTATCTTTGTTGCTTGGTTTAAAACACAATTCGTTTATCAAATTCGAGATGAAACTAGGGGTTTGTAAATTTTGAAATTTGTGATTCTTGTTTTTAAAAACCCCTGCTGTTAATGAGATGTTGACTTTTAAAAATTCCTCTGAATCCCGCAGGCAGTCTTTGGAGTTTACATAACATCCCGCCTCATATACAGTTTTGAAATTCCAATTTTCCTTATTTTGTATTCAATTTATAGTTAAGGGACGAGTCTACCCAGCGACACGTTGGTCTCAAGAGTCTGATTATAAACAAAGTGTGATTCAATAATGTTTTTAATAATTATTAGTAATTTGGAAGTTGACCTTTTTGGGAGCAAATTTTCAAGGGTGTGTGATGGGGGTAAGGGATGTATCTAACGATTGGTTGCTGGCTATTTTCATTGGCCAAAAGAAGACTGAAATCAGGTTGACCTTTTGCACAAAAACTACTTAGGGCTACTTTGGAGGTACATTAATAATGCCGAAAAGCTGGCTAAGCTTATAAATGGGGTAAAATTGTAGCAAGAGTGTGACCTCAGGCTGAGAGAGTTGCGCTAGTTACTGGTAGTGAGCGTACTAAGTGTTGTTTTGAGTTCCTGTTGGGATTTTTTGAGGGGTTGGTCATGAGATATAGGATGTTTGGGGGAAAAATTAATGGGATATTGGATATTTAGATCAGATAAAATGGTACATAATAATTTAGTTGAGTAGGGAAATCATTCATTTTGTAATTGGGATTTAAAGGATACAGGGTAGATGTATAACTTTATCCCACACATAAATTGGTTTATACAGAGCCACCCCTTCTGCCATCTTTCTTACACCCCTTAAGGATAATTTAATAATTTTGAATCTTATGACTAAAAGTATGCAGTATATTGTCGTATTGTTGGTAGCAATCCATCCTGCGAACTAGTGTATTAAAAAGCCATAAGAAAGTTTCTGTTGTATAACATATTATTTTTATAAACCTGCTAATTCGAACCCCATTATTTTTAATTCCCTGTAATTTCAAACTCAAAATCATTTCCCCTGAATTTGCCCTTTAATCATTTTCTTTCAGTTTTTTTTAACACCAGCTATTGTGACCATTTTTTATTTCCCCTGAGAGGCTGAAATAGCAGACTTACATTTCTATAATTTTTTTGGTCTTAAGCCCTGGTCAAACAGCCCATGATAGTCGATGATAGTCAATGATAGTTAAAGCATGTGCTTCCGTTTGACCACCAACTATCATGCACTATCATTGACTATCATCAATTAGTATATACTAATATATAGATTTAGGCCAGCCTAAAAGCGTAGCTCCTTGGCCGGGTTGTTCAGTGCCCGATTAAGCTAACCCAGAAAAAGGTTGAATTTTGATTTGAGTTTTGTAACTTTGCGGTGATGTTTTCTGTTTATTGTTTGGCTTTCTGTTGTGAGTTTCATAGTCGCAAAAAACATTTGTATAGAGGAAAAAGCTATAATTTGAACAAATTTTAATCCTGGGCTTGCATTAACCGGCTTCCAAACAATCCTGCCCTGTTTTCTACAAATTAATCTGACTTGAGCCCGCAATCAAATCAAAAACCAGTATTTGGTCAGCGGTCAACTTTAAAAAATCATGTGATCTCGATGAGTTGTATACTTGAGCCCGCGATATGGTCATGTGATACTGGTCAGTGGATACCTTGTTTTGACACGTCAATTGATCATAACATGGATGTTCAATATCAAAGAAGTACACGGTAAATCAAGGCTGCATATCTCTGTCAACCTATTATTTGGAGTATGGCCGCCATGTTGCGCGACTCCGTCGTCGTCGTCGTGCGCGCCCAGGAGCAATACTGCTAGCCATGATACACATGAGAAAATCAATTCATGGGTTTCCTTCAGTTTCCTTATATGGGTATGGGGCTCCACTTGGCGGCCACTTCGCGAAAATGAATGTCTTTTTCGCCTAAATGATCAGCAAAAGGTGTAATAGGTTGACACAAGAGACTATCAGGTGAGAGAACATATCCCTGTGCCCTATGATAATCTTTTTCAATCTATTTTAAGCTGCGCGTCACGCTGTCAAAGTTATTTTTAGTCTCGGTCCCATGATCACGCAAGCAATGGCCAACGGTCATCAGGTCGTGCCATCTGAATAAGAAATTGAAAATTTAGCGGGTCAAGAGAAAAAAAAATGTTTGTTTTAAACTGCCGCACTTTTAGCATTGGAAATCATTTTCAGAGCTGGGCAGGAAAATTATACGAGGTACTCCAAAGCCGTAAAATAGAATAATCGTGTCATTTCCCTGCATGACTGATGAATGATTAACATAAAGTGCCAAGACTCGAAATAGCCCATTTCACGGTTAATTTTTCTCATTTGCATTACAATGTAATCCAACGTGGATGCGAGGCAATTTCGGGCTAAAACTGCAAAATAGCCCGAAATTGCCTCACATACATGCTAGAATTCATTGTAATGCAAATGAGAAAAGCTAACCGTGAAAAGGGCTATTCTAACCTATTTTAAAGTTGTTTCTCGGAAAGTGCCGAACGGATTGAAGCGAAAAGCGTCTCCGGCTTTCGAAAGGCATTTTAAAGCGCAAGACAGCTAAAATATTTGTTTCGCGTTTGTTAGAACTTTCGCTCCAAAAATACCGGTGCAAATGTTTGTATATTTAATTTCGGAAGTGCTTGGTAATATTTACCGGACTTACTGCAACGTTTGGATCAAGAGAGGTCTCTTTGACGAGCACATTTTCCAAAGCGCCACGCAGGAATATTATCTTCCATCCATTTAACCTAAGTTTACTTCGAAAATAAGTCTTGTCATCTCTCTACGCGCTAAAATTAGATTGAAAAAGATTATCATTGGAAGAGGCCCATGCGGTATGGGGGATGTGTTCTCTCACCCTCATAGTCTCTTGGTTGACAGAGATATGCAGTCTTAATTTACCGTGTACTTCTTTGATATTGAACATCCATGTTATGATCAATTGACATCTGTCAAAACAAGGTATCCGCTGACCAGTATCACGTGACCATATCCAGGGCTCAAGTATACAACTCATCGAGATCACGTGTTTTTTCGAAGACCGCTGACCAAATACTGCTTTTTGATTTGATCGCGGGCTCAAGACAGATTAACTTGTAGAAAACAGGGCAGGATTGTTTGGAAGCCGGTTAATGCAAGCCCAGGATTAAAATTTATTCAAATTATAGCTTTTTCCGCTATACAAATGTTTTTGCGACTATGAAACTCACAACAGAAAGCCAAACAAAAAACAGAAAACATCACCGCAAAGTTACAAAACTCAAATCAAAATTCTACCTTTTTCTGGGTTAGCTTAATCGGGCACTGAACAACCCGGCCAAGGAGCTACGCTTTTAGGCTGGCCTAAATCTATATATTATATTACATTCTTAGCCTCGAACTCGTGTTTTAAGGATCTTTTACAAGAATGTGAGACTAAGGGTGCTAAGTATTGTTAATCAAATTTAGACGCCATTTTGGCAAAGTTTTGTGAAGTGCGGAGGTACTGTGAGGGAATGATGAGTATCCTGTCCAGGCCCTTTACCTCTCGATTCTGAATTCAAGAGGTCCACCATTAGTAGACTCAGACTTCAGCTATGGTAATTTTGTAGCCCGAATCTCAGAAAATTGAAACGAACTGAAAAGAACACTAAAACAAAAAGAGGAAATGGGAACGCTGTCATCAAAAACAAACTGACAAGAAAAAAATTCTTCAACAACTCACCTTTTGGTAATTCAAATTTTTCTAGGTCCGGTTTCCATTCTTCAAATGAGATATATTCTAGTACATAGTTATCGTAATACGAAGCCATAAGACTGTCATATCCTTTCATTTCATATCGCACGGGACGGACTGGGTCGAGCTTGCTGACCAACAGCGTGTGAGTGTTCAGTAAACCGAAGACAAGGTAGCGGTATTCCCATTTTGTAGCAGGCGTGCCCATGTACACCTCCTCACCCGCGTACTAAGGGAAATGAAAACCAACTATTAAATAACTCTCTGAACGGCTCAGTATCGTGTAATTAAGAACAGATATGCCGAGTACAAAGCAACAGCCACAGTTTCCAAATCGGGGCACTATGGATGCCTCCGCGCGTATTCCCTCCGTTAACCACAGTTGGAAATTTTGCCTGGGCATAGCTATCGCTGTTTAAGAATCAGAAATTGATTCATAGTGTGCTATTACATGAAATACTTAACCTTAAAGTATGTCATGTTAGGTACTATTGGTTGAGGAATAATTGGCCAGCCTTTATGTCCCTCGAGGTTCCAGCAACCGATGTAGTTGCCGTCCTTCTCGGTGTACATTGGCACAAC